>JASDQU010279485.1:0-11006 GCA_032191745.1 Picea mariana
ACTTATTTATTTAATAGATAGATTAATTTCTTAAATAATAGAAATTAATTTATTTATATAATTATAGTAATTAATTATATTATTATAATTATAACAAGCTTTTCTACTTTTAATTAGACCAATGTCCTTGTATTTATTTTAATTAGTTTAATCACAAATGTGGTTTATATGGCCACAAGATTTTCTACTTTTAATTAGACCAATGTCCTTGTATTTATTTTAATTAGTTTAATCACAAATGTGGTTTATATGGCCAAGATTTCATATGTTCTAAATATTTTTGGTCATCAAAATAAATCAAAAATTGAGATGTATGTTTGTCATTAAAAACAATGATTAACATGATTATCATAATAAACCCTCTTTATTTATTACTCTTAATTTTTTTTACTATAAGTGGAATGCATTTAAATTTTTCTCTACGTTTTTTAATTGTTCATGGGTGCCTGGTGTCATCATCTTTCATTTCTTTACCACTTTACCATGGCTAACCATATCTAGGGTTTTTTTAATGTGTCAATTTTCCTCATCTGATGTGTTAAGAAAAACCTTCTGCTATTATCATCGTGCTATAACATGTTAAGAAAAACCTTATGTTATTATCACCTATATGCGTTGATTAACCACATTTATGTGGTTGTGCTAGTATACTCATTAGTGGAACTACCTCGGTCACTAAGATTTTCTGCATCTTCTTCCCTAATGAGCGCTGCCAAATTTGGCCCCTCAAGCCTATGATTGGAGTAATCGTATCCTTTGTAACAAAAACATAAGTAAGTTAGAGTGTCGAGATGAGAATATGGAGAAAGAAGGAGGAGCAGGTTAAAGTTTGAAGGCAAGTTCAGCTAGTTAGGGTAAAGATTAAGGAAGAAAGGTTGGTAGGTGCAATGGGGGCAGAGGAGCTCGATACCGTAGTAGAAGTGGCCAAAGGAAAGGAAATTAAAAAATTGTTCAAGAACGTGGTTGTAGGGGGCAATAGCAAGCTGCCAAATGAAGCGCTTAGGGCAGAAACGGAGGGAACCAAACAAAAAGTTGACCCATGAGAAAATGGGGAAGGTACGAGCAAACCATCCAACAAAAAATTAAAGAATGGGTGTCAGGTATGAGGTCACTTCCCCACTGGTACGAGACTACATCCAATATATGAAGGACCATGCTCTCATTGGTAAATTCATGGGGATCTGGCCCACAGAGAAAGCGCTACTGGTCTGGATCAAATGAAAATGGAATGCTAAAGGAGAAATCAACCTAAAGATCAAATCCAAAGGTTTCTTCACAACAGTTTTCACCTGCTCGGAGGACAGGAACCGAATCTTCGAAGAGGGGTCGTACTTCTTTAATTCGGCAGGACTCCATCTCAGGTATTGGTCTGAGCGTTTCTCCCCAAAAAAGGAGGACTTCACTGGATCTCCTGTCTGGATTAGACTGTGCTCCCTACCCCATGAGTTCTAGCACCTAGAAACTTTGGCAGGAATCGACGACATGTTAGGATCTTTTGTTAAAATATTAGAAATAACAAAAGCGACTAAATATTAGCACTGCCTAATATTCAACAACTCTTTGAGATTGAGATAGATGCCAATGGATATGCCATGGGTGCAGTATTGATGAAATATCATAAGCCTATATGTTACCACTCTGAAAATTTTAACCAAGTTATTGTTAATTATCCTACATATGATAAAGAGTTGTATGCATTAGTTCAAAGCATAAAGAAATGGAAGAACTACTTGTTAGGGAAGAAAACAATCATACATACAGATCACCAACCCTTACAGTATCTCCAAGCACAAACCAAACTGCGAAAGTATTAGCATTACAGATGGATGGGTTTCCTACAACAATTTCATTTGGTAATCAAGTACAAAAAGGGTACAAGTAACAAGGTAACTGATTTGGTTTCTAGACCTCCTATTGATGATTATATTGTTTTGAAGAATGCTTCTTTATTTCATGATAGCTATGTGGAACAATATGCCATTGATGAATATTTTAAAGAAGCATATGAGAAGCTAACCCATGGTGCACAGGTAGAGAACTATTGTTTGTAGGGAAAACTACTCTACCATCTTGGAAAGCTATGTATTCCTACAAGTGAACAAGTCCATGTAATACGAGAAGCTCACACTTCTCTTGTGTCTGAGAATTTTGGGGTAGAAAAAATTCTGGCTCATTTGCATAGGTTTTTTTATTGGCCTCAAATGAAAGAAATTGTAACTAAATATGTAAAGGGGTGTGTGATGTGTTCTACTTGTAATCCCACTAATAGAAAATTGGGGCTATACTCACCGCTACTTGCTCCATCCCATCCATGGGAAAGTATCTCCATGGATTTTGTAGGGTGTTTACCAATGTTGAAAGGGGGTCATGACTATTTGTATGTTGTAGTGGATAGGTTTAGAAAGATGTGTATCTTAATGCCATCTAAAAAGAAGATCATTGCCAAGAAGGTTGTTAATCTCTTCTTTCAGTATGTTTGGGTTCACTTTGGGTTACCCACATCCATTATCTCGGATCGAGATACTCGATTCCTTGGGGATTTTTGGACAAGCTTGTGGAGAATAATGGACACCAAGCTAAAGAGAAGCATTCCTTTCCATCCATAGACTGACGGACAGACAAAGGTTGTAAAAAAAATAGTGGTACTTTTTCTTTGAGACTACTGCAACAAGCATCCCAAGTTATGGGATGAACAGATACCCTATGTACAACATGCTTACAACCAAGCCTTACATTCCTCCACTCAGTGTTCGCCTTTTGAGACATGTTTTGGGTACCTACCTAAAGTTCCTTTGGACTTGATGTATGGGAGAGATGTCGATTCAAATGAAGAAAAAAATGAATACAGAGCCCACAAGTTCATCCAGAGGATCCAGCAGGTACACCAAACAGCCAGGGAACAATTGGAGAAAAGTCAAGCACGATGTAAAGCTTGGAATGACAAACACAGGGTTGATCATTAGTTCCAGGTTGGAGGTTGGGTATGGCTTCACATCAGCAATGAGAGATTGAAGGGTGAACGCAAGAAACTCAATCCCATTCATTATGGACCCTTCACTATTTTGGAGAAAAGTGGTACCAATGCTTTTTTTCTAGATATCCACCTTATATGTAGATTTACTCAGTTGTAAATGTAGAGAAATTGAAACTTTTTGAGCCTCCCATGATCATGGATCAGGATGAGGAAGTTTCAATACCTTAAGTTGATGAGTTTTCTCCTAAGTACTTGGATGAGTTAAAGGAATATAGCATCCTGGACAGAAGGACGAGGACTTCACGCAGGGGTGATGTTGATTATATTTGAGTAGGATTAAAGGGCACACATCCAAGCAAAGCAAAGTGGATTGAGAAGGACAAGGTGAGGGAACTCTTCCCTCACTTATATGTTGATTGATGAAATCTTTTGGTGGTCCAAAAATCTCTCAGTGAGAAGGTGTGATCTAAAAAGGATCCAGAGAAGACTAAGGATAGCTCAGAACTCGCAGAAGCAACTCAAGAAGATCATAATGGCCTCAGTAGATAGAGAAAGGGAAAAATTCAGATTTCTCAAAACTCGGTGAAAATGGCATCATCGTGAAGAGCTTGTCTCAAGATTTCCAATGGCATAAACGGCTTGTCAAATGGAGTTATGGATCGAAATATATTCACGGTCAAAGTTTGGTCAACCTAGCCCAGTCAGCATGGGATGAGTCATCATTTGTACTTCTCACATCAGCATTAGTACAGATGATGTCAGCATTGATACAGTGTATGTGGCATATGCAGGAGGTGACACATGTCATGCTGACATCTGCATGACATCATCATGGTGACATAGTAGCACTAGAGGCTACCACGTGTCACTCGTTTTTGGATTTTTTGGGTCGATCTGTGGACCAATGAAAAAGCACCACATGGCATTTCGTACATCCACGTGGCAGACTATATGCTGACATGGAAGGTGACGTGGTAGGATGATGTGGCAACTAAGGTGGAAGACCATACGTTGATGTGGTAGGTGACTATACAGTTGGTTGGCGTGGCCCAATGGTTGGTTGCCACATGGCAGTGGGAAAATTCCCAATGAGGGCCTGAGAACTGAATTTCAAAAAAATAAAATGGCGGGTCTGCCAAATCTAGTGGAATCCCACCAAATCTGGCGACCCAACATATATATCCAAACTACCTCTGAGTTGGCGGAACCACATATATATATTTTCATATAAGTTATAACCAACACCCAAAAGGGGAGGCTCGCAGGTTCGACCCCGAGACCTCCCCCAATATATCCGCCTTAACTATAGTTTTCGCCAACCACTAGGCCAAACAACCTCCATTGTTTACATCGCCACAATTTTTATTTAAAAATTGAAATCTACCCAGTGCAAGAGGGAGGCGCGTGATAGTACGGCCGAGCACAGTTTATGAGGAAATTTTTGGAAATTAAGAAGCAGGTTGCAGGGAATGGAAACCGAGGCAAAGTTTATCTTGGGCCTAGGAGTGCCAGATTCGGATTAAGGCATGGAGACAGTCATTTTTGGGTAATTAGGTGTCATGAATTCAATGGTGTTGTCTATTTTCTGATCTGAGCAAAGCTTCTATAGCTTGATTCCAAAATTAGGTATACTTATGTATTTTTCCAAATTCTTTTGTTGAGTTAATATAAAATCCTACCTTTTTGAGAGGAGGACCCGGAGACATAGTCCACCAAGGACAAACTCCATTATCAATTTTTTGTGTTCAGATTTGATTCTTATGTCTCTTCATTATTGATATTTTCCTTCTTTAATGGTTCACTTTAATTTATGCTCATTTAATACAAATCTTTATAAGTCACTTCGATGAAAAGATCACGGATCAACAAACAATGCTAAGTAAGAACTCATCAAAGGTATGATACTTCTTGCCTTAATATGAGCACAAGAATTTAATGGAGACCATCAGTATTAGAAGTGATATCAATGGTCTACTTGAATGACCATATGTATGTAAAAGGAATAATTGAAAAAATATTTCAAATTTATAAATGATTGAAATTTTGGCTTCATGTTATGGTTGTTATGGTATTCTTGTATGTTTTGGTTATTTTTTGTTGTTAGGGAACTATTTTTATGCCATGCCTTGGCTTTCCTTTCCTTTCCAAACCATGTCTTTCCTTTCCATGCCATTCCTTGTCATGACTTGCCATGCCTTTACTTTCCATGTCATGTCATGCCTTTCCATGCCTTGCCATATCAAGCCTTGTCTTGTCATGTCAAGCTTTTCCATGCCATATTGTGTCTTGCCTTGCCATGCTATGTCATGCATTGTCTTTCCATGCCATGCCATGCCTTTCCTTTCCATTCCATGCCATGCCATGCCTTTCATTTCCTTTCCTTGTCATGCCATGCCATGTCATTCTTTGCATTGCCTTNGCCATGCCATGTCATGCCATACCTTTCCATGTCATGCATTTCCTTCACAATCCCTTGCCTTTCCTTGCTAAGCCCTTGCCTTGCCTTTCCAAGCCATACCTTTACTTTTCATGTCATGCCATGTCATGCCTTTCCATTCCTTGCATTTCCATGCCTTTCCATGCCATGCCTTTCCTTTCCATGTAGCTTCCCATTTTAACCTATACAACAATAAATATATATCTTTCCATAACATTATGAAAGGAAAAATTCAAATCAAAATGTGGATTGCAATGAAACAAACATCACAAAAAAATGAACATTTCTTATATGAAGAAACAAAAAACATTTTTTCTAGGGACATGTGTCTTAACTTTATATCACAAATTTTCTTTCCATCCAATGAAGTGTTATTTTCATTCCATGACATGCCTTTCCATGCCATGTGTTTCCTTGTTATGTCATGTCATGCCATGCCTTCCCTTTCCTTTCCATACCATGCCATGCCTTTCCATGACATGCCATGCATTGCCTTTCCTTTCCATGACATTCCATGCCTTGCATTGCATTTCCTTTTCATTCCATTCCATGTCATGGCATGCCTTTCCTTGCATTGTTTTCCATGTCTTTCCTTGCCATGTATTTCCTTTCCATGCCTTTCCATGTCATGCCTTGCATTGTCTTTCATTTTCATGCCATGCCATGCCTTTACATGACATGCCTTGTCATGCCATGCCATGCCTTGCCTTGCCTTTCCATGCCTTACTTTGCCTTTCCTTGCCATGCCTTTCCTTGCCATGGCATGCCTTACTTTGTCTTGCCTTGCCATGCCTTGATTTTCCATTCCTTTCCATTCCATGCCTTGTATTTCCTTGTCATGCCATGTCATGAAATTTCTTTCCTTTCCATCCCATCCCACACCTTGCATTTCCTTTCCATGCCTTGCCATGCCCTGACTTACATTTTGTTTCCTGTCATTCCATGCCATGTCTTATCATGTTATTCCTTGCCATGTCATTCCATGTCTTTCCATTCCATGTATTTCCTTGCCTTTCCATTCCATGAATTTCTTTGAATTTATTTTCCTTGCCATGCCTTTCTTTTCCATGTATTTCCATGTCATACCTTGCCTTGTCTTTCCATGCCATGCCTTTCCATGCCATGCCATGTCATGCCATGTCTTGCATTTCCATGCCATGATATGCCTTCCATTTCCTTTCATTGTCATTCCATGTCATTCCTTTCCTTGCCTTGCATTGCATTTCCTTTCCATGTCATGCCATGCCTCACCATGCCTGGCCTTGCCTTGTCTAGCCTTACAAGGTGTTAAATTGTCAAACATATGTAATAAGCATTGAGAAAAACCCTATTCCCAAAGATCCTGCAAAAAATACTTTTCCAAGAAACAGAATGAGAGTAGAGGGGGCCCACTAGCTGAAACACGGTTCTCTGGATCCAATGCAATTAACGGTTCATCCATCTGAGTCTCGGTTTGAGTTTTATCATGAGATGCAACTTGCCTCCTCAAGCCATTCAGGGAGATATTGGAAATTTGGTCTAGCGGCATAAAATCCACATCAAGTCGCATAATGGAGTTATGTAAGCTTTCACTTATTTGTTTGGCCAAGACCCACATGACCACGCTACCCACAATCACCTGGCACAATGTTCTTGAAAATCGACCTCTTGTTCAAAATTTGCACTATACCTCATTGAGGAAAAACCTAGTTCTGAAGATCCTACAAAAAACACTTTTCTTGGAAAATGAATGATAGTGGAGGGGAACCACTAGATAAAAATTGATGCCCCGGATCCAATACAATCGACGGTTCAGCCATCTGAGTCCTGGTTTGATTTTTATTGTGAGTTGCAACTCACCTCCTCAATCCATTTAGGGACATGTTAGCAATTTGGTCTGGGGGCATAAAATCCACACCGAGCATCATAAAAAAATTTGGTATGTTGTTGCATGTCTGTTTGGCCAAGTTCCATGCAACCATGATACCCACAATCACCCGACACGTTGTTCTTGGAAATCAACCTCTTGTTTAGAATTTGCATTATGTGCCTTTGAGAAAAACCCTAGTCTTGTATATCCTGCAACAAACACTTTTTAAAGAAATGAAATGATAGTGGAGGGGCCACACTAGCTGAAACTTGGTGCCTTGGATCCAATGAAATCAACGGTTTATCCATCTAAATCTTGGTTTGAGTTTTATCGCAAGTTGCAACTCACCTCCTCAAGCCATTCAAGGATATGTTGACAATTTGTTCTGGGGGGGCATAAAATCCACATTGAGTAGCATAAAATATTTCTATAAGATCCCACACCTCTTTTTGGAATGGGCCCACGCAACCATGCTACCCACAACCATCCATTAAAATGTTCTTGAAAATCAACCTCTTATTAAGAATTTGCACTATGCCTCTTTGAGCAAAACCCTATTCTCGGAGATCCTGCGACGGGAAATTGAATGGCAATGGAGGGGCCCAACTAGATGAAACTAGATGCCCTGGATCCAATGCAATTGATGCTTCATCCATATGATTCTCGATTTGAGTTTTATCACGAGTTGCAACTCACCTCCTCAAGCCATTCAGGGACTCGTTGGAAATTTGGTCAGGGGGCATAAAATCCACACCAAGAAGCATATCATAGTTTTGTAAGCTCCCACGCATATATTTTTCCAAGTCCCACACAACCATGCTACCCACAATCACCCAACACGGTGTTCTTGAAATTCAAAATCTTGTTCAGAATTTGCACTATGCCTCTTTGAGAAAAACCCTAGTCCTGAAGATCCTACAACAAACGCTTTTCCGAGCAACAGAATGACAATGGAGGGGCCCTTCTAGTTGAAACTTGGTGCCCTAGATCCAATGCAACTGATGGTTCATTTATCTGAGTCTTGGTTTGAGTTTTATCATGAGTTTCAACTCACCTCCTCAAGCCATTCAGGGACATGTTGGCAATTTTTTCTAGAGGCATAAAATCCACACCTAGTATCATAATGGAGTTGTGTAATCTCCCACACAGTTTTTTCCAAGGACCATGCAACCACACTACCCAAAATCACCCAACACTGTGTTCTTGAAATTCGACCTCTTGTTCAGAATTTGCACTATGCCTCATTGAGAAAAATCATAGTCTCATAGATAATGAAACAAACACTTTTCCATGCAACAAAATGATAGTGGAAGGGCCCCATTGGTTGAAACATGGTTCCACGGATCCAATGCAATCAATGGTTCATCCATCTGAGTCTCAGTTTGAGTTTTATCATGATTTTCACCTCGCCTCCTCAAGTCATTCAGGGACATGTTAGCAATAGACCTAGACCTAAACCATGACCATGACCATGACATTGACCTAGACCTAGACGAAGACCTATACCTACACCATCACCATGACCTATACCATGACATAGACCATGACCTAGACCATGGTAAGACAAGGAATGACGAGGCAAGGCATGGAAAGGCAATGTCTAGGTATAGGTCTAGGTCTAGGTATGGCAATGCAAGGAAAGGAAATGAAAGGCAAGGCAAGGAAAGGAAAGGATTGACATGACAAGGCTAATAAAAGCTAAACATGGAAAGGCAAGGCAAGGTCTAGGTCTAGGTCTAGGTCTACATGCTATATCTTGTTATAAAATTTATTGAGTTGAAAGATTAGTTTTTATTTCTTTAATTTAAATAAGGCCTTAAAGTTATGTTGGCTTCCATGAAATCCAAAATACGTCTAAGATAATCATATTAATTATGATAATCCATGTTTCACAACTATGAATATACCTAAAATATATGAATAAAGAATGCTTATGTTATGACATTGAAATTCTCATGCAAATATTTTATCTAAGATAGATGGGATAACAAGCTTAATAAATCCTTTGATTGTAATTTTTAGGTATTAAACTTGTTCATTTAGTACAAGCATTATTTTTTGTAAGCAAAAAAAATGTATGATATATGAATGCCATTATTTTTTTTATTAAATTAATTTGAAAATAAATTCTCTCTAATGATGAAAATAGCTATATTTTTACAAACAATTAGTTTTATGAATATCATAATGAAAGTACATTTTAGATGAATTGTGGTTAGCCAAGGCAACGCAAAGCATGTTAAGGCAAGGTGTGGCATGGCAAAGAAAGGCATGGAAATGCAAGGCAAGGCAATGCAACACAAGGGCATGGAAAGGAAAGGCATGGCTTGGCAAGGCATAGCTTGGCAAGGTGAGAAAAGGCAAGGCAAGGCATGGCATGGAAAGACAAGGTATGACATGGAAAAGCAAGGCAAGGAAAGGCATGGCATGGCAAGGCAAGGCATGGCATGACAAGGCAAGGAAATGTAAGTCATGGAAAGGAAAGGAAAGGAAAGGCTTGGCAGGGCATGGCAAGGAAAGGCATGGCATGGCATGGCATGGAAAGGCTAGGCAATGCAAGGCATGGCAAGACAGTGCATGGCTTGGAAAGGAAAGGCAAGGTAAGGAAAGGCATGGAAACGAATGGCATGACAAGGCATGGAAAGGAAATACATGGCATGGAATGGAATGGAAAGGAAAAGCAATGCAAGGCATGTAATGGCATGGCATCCCATGGAAAGGAAATGCATGGCATGGAAAGTCAAGGCATGGCAAGGAAAGGCATGGCATGGCAAGGAAAGGAAATGCAAGGAATGGCATGGTAAGGCATGGTATGGGATGGAAATACAAGGAAATTAAAGGCATTTCATGGCATGGAAAGGAAAGGAATGTCATGGAAAGGAAAGGCATGGCATGGCAAGTCAAGGCATGCCATGGAAAGGCAAGGCATGGCATGGAAAGGCAAGGCAATGAATAGCATGGCAAGGAAAGGAAATTCATGGCATGGCATGGCATGGCAAGGCAAGGGATGACATGGCATGGCATGGAAAGGAAATGCATGGCACGGCAACAACACTTCATTGGATGAAAATGAAATTTTTGATATAAAGTTAAGTCATATGTCCCTAGAAAAAATGTTTTTTATTTCTTGGCATAAGAAATGTTCCTTTTTTGTGATGATTGTTTCATTGCAATCGACATTTGATTTAAATTTTTCGTTGTGTAATGTTATGGAAAGATATATATTTGTTGTTGTATAGGTTAAAATGGGAATCTACATGGAAATACATGCAAGGAGGGATTAGTCTATTTTAGCCTATATTTTAGCCTTAGAAGGTTAAAACTTTGATTCTTACTTATCTTAGTGATTCATTTCTTAGTACTTGTTGGGTTTAATTAGAATCATATAGACATTTGATATGTGGATCTATTTATGTGTTTTGTGATATTATTTTTATTGTTATATGTTTATGATGATAATAGTTTTGTGATTTGTTTAAACATGCAAATTGAAATGTCGAACTTTGGTATCTGGTTACTAGTTCATAATTATGTATAATAGATGCAAGGCATCGTGTAAATAAACACACATTTCTTAATTGAACATTAATACAAATAAGGATTCACATATCAAATTTGTAATGTATATGCATGGATATGAGCTATGTGATATCCAAATGACTATATTGTTGAGGTGACCAAGGTATGGCAAGACATGGCAAGGAAAGGCATGGCATGGAAAGTCAAGGCACGGCAAGGCAAGGCAT
>JASDQU010279489.1:0-11150 GCA_032191745.1 Picea mariana
ACTTCTCCAATTCCTTGTCCAGATGCATCATATTCATTTATGAATGTTTTACCAAAACCATGTGTTTCCAATACCAGCGTAGAAGACATGACATATTTTAATTCCATACAGATGAATTTTTATTCAAGAGAGATGTGAGTGGGGATCCAATGCATTCATAATTATTAACAAATTTCTAATAATATTGTTTAAGACCGAAAATTCCTCTATGAATATTGATGTTCTTATTAATATAACACTTTGTAATATCTTGGATCTTTTCACGGTCCAGCTTAACGACTTAAATTGGAACAATATGACCAAAATACTCTACTTCTATTTTCCCAAAATCACATTTGGATCCTTTTACATACAATTTATTGTTATCAATAATTTTCAAGATTTAATCCATGTGTTTAATATGGTATTCCCATGGTTTTCCATAGATAAGGATATCATCAAAGAAAACCAACACGGACTTTCTAAGTTGGTGTCAGAAATTTTGTTCATAAATATTTGAAAAGTTGAAGGAGAAATAGTAAACCCAAAAGACATGACCAAGAACTCATAGTGCCCATCATGAGTTTAAATTTTTTCGGGGAATGTCATTTTTTCTTAATCTTATCTCGTGGTGCCATGATTTAAGATCTAGCTTTCTAAATAAACCACTCCATGAATCTCATCTAATAGCTCATCAATATTTGGAATAAAGAATTTATCCTTTATGGTGATTTTGTTTAGATCTCTATAATGAGGACACATCCTCCAAGAATTATATTTTCTTCTCGCCATTACTACTGACACTAAAAATTAACTCTTGCTTGGCTGAATAATATCTGAATCCAACATCTCTTGTAATATTTTTTCAATCTCCCCCTTTTGTTGATGAGGACATCTATAAGGCTTTTTATTAGGAGGACTACTTCCTAGTATTAGTTCAATTTGATTTTCATTCTATCTAAATGGAAGTAGTCCTTTAGGAATTTTTGGAATACCCTATAGTACTTTTCCAAGGTGCATTTACTTGCCCTAGATTATTTTTCTCTTCCTTCTTAACTTTCATAAAATAAATTTTAACCACAACTCCCTTGCTACCATGTCTTATGAGATTTTCCATTATATGAAAGCTGATGAATTGAGAAGGTACATATTTTAACCCTTTCAGTTCATATTGAATTCTTTCCAATTCAAATCTCATGATTAATTTGTTATAGTTTGTAAAAGTTGTACTCAATGTTCTTGAACATTGAATCCATACAACACCTTGTATGGGAATGACATGCATTAGTATTTCCAAATTATATTATCCCATAGTTAGTTTAATGCTGTGGAATTTTAGCACACAATCAATACTCCCACCATTATCAACAAAAACTTGAAAATTTGTCATTGGATATAAAAAAATATTGAGGTTCTTTGCTAATATTTTATCAATGAAGTTATGAATACTACCTAAGTCGATGAAGATGATAACCTTTTTCTTCTTAATTTAACCTACAATAGTCAATATCTAAGGTGCTGAAAAACCTGCAAATGCATGAACATATACTTTACACCTATCTGAATCAATGTTGTGCACAGTTTCTACTTCTATTTCCTGCTCGTTTAAGTTGACAAGTCCTTCCCAATTTATTTTTGTATATGCCTCCATTTTCTATTCATCATTATTTTCCAAGGTGAACAATTTTGTTTCTAAAATTTATTCCCTTTTGACCATTTTTTGTTACAACCAAAGAATAGTCTATTTTTCTCCTCATTTCCTCCATTTCCTTCTGTTATATTCAAGTAGGTTGAGGTACGGTTGTATTATGAACCCTGAAATGATATACTCTTCCTACATATCCTCCAATGGTATACTTGTGTGTATCTTACTTGTTGAGTACAATTTCTACCTATATTTCCCGCTCTTTTAAGTTGACAAGTCCTTCCTCGTTTCTTTGTGTAGATGCCTCCATTTCCTCTTCATCATTATTTTTCAAGGTGAATTTTTTTTTTTTTGACATTTATGTCCTTTTGACCATTTTTCCTTACAACCAAAGCATAATCCTTTTTCTCTTCATTTCCGTCATTTCCTTTTGTGATATTTGAGTAGGTTGAGATACGGTTGTATTATGAACCCCAAAAGGATCTATAATTCATGTGTATCCTCCAATGATATACTTGTGTGTATCCTTATTATTGGCTTGAATAAGACAAGAAAATTGCATAGATTCCATAATAGTTTTTGGATGTTTTAGGAAAATATCATGTTTACTTCTTATTTTAATCCAACCATGTATAATGATAAGTAGGGGGCTTCATTTTAACTACCCATTGATACCATTAATATGTTTTTATCTCAAAGGAAAGAGTTTCTAAGTGAATCCTTTTCTTACCATCCATAATATTATGCAGTTTAAAACACTGCTCTATTTGGTACACCCAGGTAAAAACCTATGTTCCATCAAACTTCCTTAATTCAACCTTGGGAAGGTTCACTTGTTTTCAAGACCATCCACAAGTCACTTCGTTATTGGATATAAATCCCCCAATAAAATTATTATCATTGGAAATATGTTCAACATGAATACTATCTTTATTTTCATGATTCCCTTCAGACACTTAATCAATTTTAGGGAACCTCCCATTGAAGGATTCAATAATTGTCTATTCCAATTGTCCTAAGTTTCCATCCATTTTTTGTTCCAACTTTTTCATCGTTCTTTTCATATGTCCCTTAGTTTGATCCATATTCATTTCCACCAGTTCCTTATTTACATCCATCTTTCTTTCCATTTACATTTTAGTATTCATCAACTCAACCTTTTTTATGGACCTATCATTGAATTCATCAATTTCTCTATTCAATTTGGATAGCTAGTTTTGTTTCTCCTAATTCTCTTCATGATTCATGGAGGAGATTTATGGAGATTCAATTGGTGAAGTAATTTCTAGATCTTTCTTTGGAGCCATAGAAAACATATATGGGTCCTAACAACCAGGGAGTGTCAAGTGTTATATCTCTCTGATATATGTGCAGGGTCCAAAAATAATACTCATTATAATATCTCAGAGAACATATTAAGGAGGCTCAATCATGCTCTTAGTGGTACCACTTCACTACCCAGGTTTTAGAGCATGGTCTCCTCGAGTGTTATTCTCGATGTAATATAGAAATAATATGGTCGAATAGCTTATCTAAGCCTGGTTTTAGATATATCTATAGGAACTCCTATACACCCAAAGGTACATGGAAGTGATATTCTTTCTATCGGTATTGTCTAATGTGGTACTACTCAAAGGGGTACCAACAAAGGTTATAGGGGTTTCTAACCAGATGAAGAAATGTGTTTCCAACCATGTGAAACCATGTGTATTTCCTTCATGAATTATTACCCCACCCTATTTTTACCTACTTCATGATAGATCCTATTCTATTTAAATAAACTAGAACACATCTCTAGAAAAATATAAAAAATGAGTTTGCTAACCCCGAAAATCTGTCTTAAAATCAACGAAAAATAACTTGTGAAAAAATATTAAATTCCATAAGAAATATGTCATAAAATATAATGATTCAATATCTAAAACTATTTCCACATGTACTTAACTATGTCAACTTTGGATTTTGAAAATCTTAGAGTCTAAAACTTCAACGAAAAACATTACAGCGGAAATTCCAAGAGAATCGATTTTAGTATTATTCATAAACTACGTCTTCCATGGAATATATCTCCTAAAGTATAGCAAACTAGAGCTCGAAATTTTGACCACATGTATTATGAACGTTTTCCTCGGTCTCTAGAAAATTTCACTATTTGAAACTTCCCAAAATAAACGTTATGGTGAAAATTCCTATATGAATAGTTTAAAATTGATTTGAGGATGATTCAAAAACCCTATATCCATAGGATATATCTCTAAACATACAATGGAATAGAACTTGAAATTTTTACCAAACGTACTATGATATGTCTCTTGATTAACCTCCAAATGTTTCTATGTGAAACATCCCAAAAAAAATTATAGAAAAAAATCCAATATGACTCACTTGAGGCAACAAAACCCTAGGATCGATGCTCTTGATACCAAGTGTTATTCTCTAGTGACTTAAAAATTATAATAATTCAACTAATATAGTCTAGTTCAAGGGGGAAACCTCTATTTACAATATATTGAATTCAAAAGGCAAGATGAGATGCTTATACAAATGATTCTCCTTTATAATAAATAGGAGATAAAGTGAGTATGATGTAACCTATGCCTAAGACGACCTAATAATAACTAATAAACTAATAATAAATGATTGTTAGGGACTTAAATTAGGTCCTTAGGGGCCTTAATAGGATGTATGTATATAAGTACAAATCATGACATCTCAAGGTTTCAGTTCCTCCATGCTTCTCTTCAATAAGGAACAAGAATCATAAAACCTAAACCACAATGATGGCAAGAATTTGAGCAAATGGAATATGTAGATGATCATTTGGAATATTATGCATTCTACACACAAATTTATAGGAAAATCATTATAATACTTTGTCTTTATTGAATACTTTTCCTTAGCTTTATCCATATCTATGTCATTTCTTTATTGTCTTTCAATTTTCTAGATCACCGAGCATCTCATTGATTCTACACATGACTATGTAGGCCATATTTCTTGTCCTTTTTCATTATTTGTTTCAAAATGTAACAAAGGAAATGAAAATAAACCTAAAGGAGGAAATAACATGAGAAACCGTATCTGGGGGATGTAGAAAATCATAGGGTATGTCATGAATTCTACGCACAACTCATTAGGATAACTATTGTAAAAAAAATGTCTTTATTGAAGAATTTTCGTTAGATTTCTTGATCTCTATGTTTTTGGAAGGCTGAAATATGTTTCTTCCTAGATTCATTGCAATGGAAACCTATAGTTGTTGAAAATTTTAGGAATGTGCATGCACTCTAGAAATGCACACACATTTGTATTTGAATTTATTCAAACCTTACTAAATCTCCACATATTCTTGTGAATGTCTCCATGTTTCCCTCCATGTAATATGTTATAAAAGAGAATGCACATGCATTAAATCATGTGCATTATTACAAAAGTGTGCTCAATTTTGAAAGCATGTGCACATTTTGAAATTGCATGTGTGTTTGTAGAAACTTGTGCATGTTCCTCTACATAAAAGAAAATGGGTCTTGAGGCCTAAACAAGGTTTGGGGGGGATAAAGTGCTTAATACCAAAATGAACCATATTGAGATAAATCCCCATGTTAGGGGAGAAACAATTGCGAATTTTTTGATAAATGTCACTTCTTGGGATTAATTTCCATGAACAAACCTCCAAACCACAATATAGGCCATTTTTTAGGGAATAATTGGCATTGGATTTTGTTATGTACCAAATGCTTCAAATATCGGAATAAACTAGAATTGCACACCATATACAACAATGTGAGCATGGAACACAACTCCAAGATAGAAAATAGAGATGAGTTACATAATAAAGTATTAAATAATAGGAGAACCTCATCAACGTAACCAAAATACATTTATACATCACAATTCACATGTCCACAATAATAAATACATGATCCCTATATATACCTATTCAAACTTACATATGAGGACCCTTCACTATTAGGCTAACCCTATTAGATATATATTTACAAATTACATGTACATTTATCCCCATATATGCCCCCCCTTCGGTCATATCATATATAGTTAACCCTATATATTCCCCATTTGGGTCATAACATAATACCCTCCTTAAAAAAGTTTATTTCTCAAAGCTTTGCAATTAAAGGATTCACATGTAATGAAACCAAGTAATATGATTTTCTTATGTTCCTACTTTGTTATTTCCATTGATGATGATCCATCCTTCCAAAATAAATTATTTTCGTTAGTAATCCTTGGTAGCTAGTTGTTGCATAATTTTCTTTCCCTTGATTCGATGTATTGTTGTTGAAGCTTCTCCAATTTGTAGTAGATGTTGGTATGATAATATCTTGTTGAATAATGGTTTTGTGATTCCATATTCGATGAATATTGATGAGTATTGCATATTCTTACTTGATAATGTTGATTTATCTTCTTGTCTCCTTGGAATCTTTCCTGATAATGAGGGTGTCGATATGGTTTCACATTTGACATTTTTTCTTAATTTTGCACACCCATTTCATCTATTTTATTTTCATAGAAAATGGAATCATGTATCCTGTTTGTGTGGTATTTGATTAATCTATCCTTGGAGATAATACCATCATATTTGGCATGCACATCCTCTAGATTAAGTTTAGCTTATTCAAGTGTCTTTCGACAACCTTATTGAATATTGTCTTCTTTCTCATTTTGGAGTTTCAATGTCCCCCATTTATCAAATTTTGATGTCCTTATTCAATTATGGATTGCATTTATGATTTTCCATCATCAGTATTTAGGCATTCCTCAACCTTCTTGCAAATTTCTTCTTCAAGTCTTTTGGTAGATTCTCCATCCAAGATCCTTTCTTCTTATTGATTTTGATAATTCTTCTTTTGTTCTTTCAATATTTAACCTCATCCAATAGTTTTCGATTATGGTTTCATAATCTACATATCTCTTCATCTTTCATTTTCAATTCTTCCCTTGAATCATATTTTTCCCACTTTTCTTTGCTACTTTTTCTTTCTTTAGGTTCTTAACATCCTTAATGAGTGATTCATTAAGGGATTGAATGTTAATGACCTCATTATTTTTATTTGTAATATATTTTATTATCTTCTCATTATACATTTGCAATTTGGAGACATTTTCTTTCGATTCTTTTAAATCCTCTTGAATTTTATACATCTCCTCCCTTTTTGTATCCCTAATCCATTTATTTGAGAAGAGTTCCTCAAAATTTTCCCATGTGATTTTCAGTCTAGTATCATGATAAATACTCATCCACCATTTACAAGTTTCACCAAACAAATAATGTTTTTCCATTAAATCATTTATGCCATATTTATTTACTATCATCAATCATTTCATAGTATTGTGATGCATCCATGCTTCCCTTGTATAGCTTGTGCGACCTCCCGGTATAGGATCATTCAAATATCTTAGCTGGATTAGCTCTTCGAGACCCTCCTAGCCCCAAAATCAATTCTAAAAAGGACCCCATTTTTTTCTCAGGTGCAGGTCCTGTGAGACCCATAGGTTTCTATTAAGCCCCTAGTCCCCATTTGAAATTGGAAATAAAATAAGGCACTAGCTCCTTATGCTAGGCCACTATTTCTTCATATGACCTAAGAATGTGACCATGCTCCTATTCAAAGGGTACATCGAAGCTTAGAAATCCTAGAATTATCACTTCATGTTGTGGACAATTCTTCTGGAGTAACAATCCTCTGAAACCATAGAAACAAGATCAACGGTCCTCATTCGTCGTAGATATCTACAACTCAATATCTTTCTTTGGAGTTCCGACTTCAACTGAATCCACATGCACACTCCACAAGACCTCTGAAGTGGTTTTCCAATGGAGTTAACCTTCGTCCTCCACACGTCCCCTTCCAAATCAATGATCCATGCTCTCTTTTGGGATCAACGATCCACAGTAACTTCAGGCTCCAGTGCTTCGAAAAGTTCTGAACCACCTCTCACAAAGCCTCCAGAGTGATAAGTCTATGAATATCACAATATTCTCACACTCATCCAATTATGATGGGTGACCTGGATGAACTACAACTCTTCAGCCTTCAGGAGTTATGGATCCACCCAATTCATTGTTCTCTCATAGTAATGTTTCTTCAATGTGGCAGATTTTCGGCCATGCGTCCTTCTCCAATGGATGGTTGGGATGACTTCATGACTCTAGCCCTTTCCATTCCTTGCACCTCCACTCTCAAATTCCTCTGAAGTACTTATGCTCTGGAGTGCAGGCTATGTTGACACATGTCCCTTTGTCTTGGATGACCCGGATCTGCTTCAACTTCTGGCTCTTTGAGATTTATCCCAACTCTTTTAGACTCACTCCTCTGGGATGCAGGATCTCCTACCATGTGTCCCTTCTAGATCCCACGGTATGGATTTCCTTCGCCCTTGGCAACTTTAGAGATTTTTTTTCTGGTCCATGCAAATCTACTGGAGCTCTCTCTATCTGAAAATATATGATCTATGGCCACATGTCCCTCCGGACGATGGACAATTCCAACTAGGTTCAGAAATTCAGGACTTCAGCTATCCTGCATTTTTGTGCACATTAAAAAGAGGTTAAGTCTCATGCTCTTACCTTTGGATCCAACAGATGTTGTTCCTTCGGGCCCAAATATGGTGACTAGGATCTGTCTCCTCCTATGCACACTCATTTGGAGTGTCTGGACGTAGAATTCAACTGTCCATATCTCCTTCTACAGTTGATCTGAAGATGGTTGTAGCTTCATCCTCCTGTCACTACATAACTTTCCCTCCAATGAAGGATTCCTCAAAATTTTCAAATGTTTGGCCTTTGAACCTTCTCTTTCAATGATATCTACTCAACCTTAGCTTGCACTTTGCAAACGCCACTCCTCTTGAGTTTTGGCACTTGAAATGTTAGTCCCTCTGTGCACTCCTTGCGTTATCTCCACAAATTGAACCTGTAAAGGTCCTTGTCCTCTACGTGCCTTACAGAGTCTCTCTAGACACTTTCACTATCTCTCTCTAGCTTTGTTGTTTCTCATCCTTCCAAGGGAATAGACCCTCTGCTTCCCTTCAAAGAATTGTTGCTCCCTCCTGACACATAGTGCTCATCCTATTGAGATTTTCAAACATGAAGCAAGTTATCCTGCACACACCTTTTGCTATTCATTATGAGATTTTTTTAGCACTTCAATGAAATGTGAGTGCACACTTATGCTTCTCCCACAGTCTAGGACTAAGACTATCTCTACCTTTTGTACTCCTTCCGTAGTCCTTTTTGTGTACGATGACACTAACTCTATTGAGCTTTGAACTTGCTCAAATTTTCTAAGATTCTCATCCCTTTGTTCCTTTGACAGGTTCTCATGCCCTCCTGTCCCTTTCATGCTCTTTTCCTATAGATCCTCTACCAACACTTCATGAGGGTGTTGGCCTTGTGCATTCCTGGCACAAATTCATTCATTGAGTTCTAAATTCTGATAGTTCGCTCACACTCCTTTCCCTCTCTATGAAAAATTTCACTCAAATATCCTCTGAGTATTAACCTTTTGGTGTGCCCTCTTGGAAACCTTTCTCCAAGAACTCATATTAGAGTTCTCACGCACTCCTTACGCTCAACTGAGCCTTTAGATGGATTCAAACATTCAACACTTTGTCTAAGCGTTGGCTTGGTGCAATCCTTACACAGGTCTTCTCTTGAATCCTTAGCTCTTTCAGGCTCACTGATGCACTCCTTACATCCCCTCAATGCACACTTGCACATATCCTTTATCCATAGTGTTCAACTCTGGTTCTTTCAACCTCTCCCAACACTTCAAAATGTGTTGGTTCTGTGCACTCTTTCACCTGATCGAAGCACTCCTTGTTGATCCTTTCCTTCAGAGTGTTCAACAACTCTGATGTATCTCCCTTTCCTATCTACCAGAGTGTTCAATAACTCTGAAGTGTCCTACCTGACACTTCTCTCTCTCTCTAAACTAAAAAAAGAGTTCACTTGTGCACACTTCCACCTACTCAATTCCCACCTGGCAGAGCACTTAGAGTATTCAACAAATCTGGTTGTTCTTTCTCCTGCATAGACTTTCCCCTCCAAAGTATTCAGTAGCCTTGAGGCTCCACTCTAAGTCTATAAATTATCCTGGTGTTCCCTCCTAGCACGTTCTCTCCTGAATTCAAAACAAAATTCAGATACACATTCCTTGTGTTGGCTCATGGAGTTTCCAAGACTTTGCCATGCACTCCTTTCACTTATCCTGAAAAAAAAAAAGCTATTCAACAAACTCAAAGATAGAGAATTATATATTTATCGTTGTAGAGGGAAACTATCACATACATCTACAACATAAATGAACACACACGTTGAAAACATTCATATAACACATGTAAACACAAAAATAATCTCATGTAGGAAAAAATGCTTTTTGTATTAACATGAATGTATGTTATAATAGGCATAGGCATAGGCTCGGATTGCAACTGAGTCTCGAATCTCTCCTCTCCTTGGCTTAAAATGATTTAAAATCCACCTTCAGTAGTTCAAAAACTCTCAACAGCCTCTACTGGGCATACGATACAACACTTTATACAAGAGGGGATCATCGAGCCTTTCCCTCAAACTACTCTACTAGTGTCAAATCACCATTTACAACGTCCAACTACTCAGCCATATTATAATGAATGAACATTAACAATTCATATCAGAGGCGATGCTCAATATTTGTACAAATCAATCCTAATAGAGGCAACTTCATCTAATTCCTGTACAAAGGCATCAACTCGGTTTTTATCATCCTTACAACATTTAATTGATTTTAATTACATTTAAAATTTAAAATTGAGCGAAAAATGAGAGGGTTGGCACTTCTCCCCTCCTTGAATCCACATTAATCTGTTGAACAAATGGTTCTTTGTTGAGGTGGAGAGATGATCATACATCATACTCCACTACTGAGAAAATCATGAGCTCTTGCTCATGAGATCCTCTTCTTTGTTGTTGAAATCCCCCTAGATTTGAAACATCTCTCTGGAGTTGTCAACCTACTCCTCTAGTTTGTTGTTGTTGTTTCTTCTTCTCTAGTGCTCTTACAAGTCCTCCTCTATTCACCTTCCTCCTTCTAACAACCTCTTTTGTTGACCTCAACATAAACCTCCTTATCTCCTCTATTACCTCCTCCAGATGCTCTGCTAGATGGATCCTTCTTTCATGCAGACTGGTGTGTTGGACTTCCTCATGTTGAGTAAAGGGAAAATCATGTTAATCTTCGATGCTACCTTCTTCTCATGTGAAACTAGCTTGCCATTCTAGTGAAAAGTCCAATTATGCAGGCTCATCACTGAGCTATTGTTCAGCTTCCTCCTCTGATGGATTGACTTATGTTAGCTCTTCTTGTGTTGGTTCCACTCCATCTTCCTTGAGCTACTCCTCAAGATGATATGCTCCTCTACCCTCCATGACTATCTCCTGGCAGCCATCTTCTGGTTCTTTATTTTTCAACCAATCTTCCAACATCTCCAATTCTTTCTCCCATTGAGTGAGCAACCCAAC
>JASDQU010279490.1:0-14682 GCA_032191745.1 Picea mariana
CTGCTAAATTTCCAATTTTAATGCAATAATTTAGAAAATTCAATTCTGAAGTTAGAGGATGACAAATTTACCTTGGATAGGCTATTTTATGAGAAATTTGGAGTAAAGTGAAGGAAAATGGCAAATAAAGAGGCAAAAAGTATGGTTTGGGAAAGCACAAAAATGGACTCAACAACCACCACCCTAGATCCCCCACCAATTCGACTAATACCCCGTCCACCTCTAACTTTTCCAACCTCGGGATCTTTGCCTATTCCAGCCACGGGCACTGCAACATAAGAACCAGATGCCAAGGATACTGTAACACCATCTGCCTCAAAGAAAGTAGATGCAACACAAGAACCAGCTACTCACTCCGTGGATGAAACACAAGAACCAGCCACTGATATGGAGTTACAGGAACCAGATGCCCAGACATCATTCATTTCAAATAAAGTGGCTGAAACACAAGAACCAACCACTGAATTCGAAATTGAATTACAGGAATCACAGGCCCAGGAGACTGAAACACCATCTGTATCATATAAAGTGGCTGAAACACAAGAACCAGCCACCGATATTGATATAAAGTTCCAGGAACCAGATGCCCAGACATCATTTGTTTCAAATGTAGTGGTTGAAACACAAGAACCAACCACTGACACAGAAATTGATATACAGGACTTAGAAACCCCAGGTGCTCCGACTGAAACACAAGAACCAGCCGCTGACATCGACATCGAGATGCAGGAATCAGAGGTCGAAGGTGCTGAAACACTACTCTTCTTCCACCAAGAGGCTGAAACACAAGCATCAGTTGCCATTCCCGTAGCTTCTCCACAAGAACCAGCTAAGGAGACGATGACTGCAACACAAGAACCAGTCATCTCTAAATCCAAACCAACAATGGCCGATGTCTTGGAAGAAAATGAGTTTTTAAAGTCTCAGTTGGAAGCATATCAACAAGAATTAGCCAGGGAAAAGGAGGCATATGAAAAAGAATTAAATCGGTACGCCTTAGAACGAACAACAATCTTGTCAAAGCAGACTACAGAGAGCTTGTGTAAGGAATATATGTGTTGCCAATGTGGAGATATTTACTACCAAGCAGGCTATAAGGTAATTCAGGTCCCAGTGCCAGGAGCAGCCCCTATTCCTTCACCTTTTTTATCCAAGGAAGAACCTGCTGCAACACAAGAACCAGCAGGCCCTTCCAAGCTCAAAACTGAACCTGCTGCAACACAAGAACCAACAGGCCCTCCCAAGCTGAAGACCGAGCCCTGCATTGCAACAAAAGAGACCCCTACCTTTGTTAACAAGGCTGTACAGACCATGCCACTGGAGGAATTTACACCTCCCAACCTGATCAATCTCTCCACTTCCAGGGAACAATCTACTCAAACTTTGCCTCATCCCACTACTTCCCATGTTGAAACTCAGACTTCCCAGCTATGGGATGAGCAGGTAGAAATACAAAAATGGAAGAAGGAATATGCTGAAACTCAGGCCAAAAACTTGCAAGTGCACAAACAGACCTGGATCAATCACACTTTCTCAAATTGGGTAGCTCTAGAGCAGATATGTGAGGAATCTCGTGAGCTTAAGAAGAAGAACAAAGAAATGAAAGGCAGATTTGTCCTGGTCTTTGATTTGGTGCAGAAGCTACTGGCCATAAGGAAGCCATCTTGTAACTATTCCTTATTCCTGGTGGAGAGACTCACATTCTTTCAGATCAAATCCATTCTAGAAGGTAAACCCCATGCATTCATCCAGTCAACAGATTTTATCAAAACTTTTGTAGCTGCCTCTACCAGGGATCAACACCTCCTCTGTGAGGCATACTTTCATAATGAGGCTATTCCAGAAAATAGGTTGCTGAACCTCCAACCTCTTGTCGGGGACATTCAAATTCGAGCATTTACCTCCTTTCTCCTCAATCAATTCATTTGGCAAGATGAATTTTTGGCTGCCAAACATAATGAAGAAAATCGCCTCCTCTGGATTAGACCAGAACCTCAGAAGGCAACCACCTTTGTCACGGAATATTATGAGTTCTTAAAGAAACTAGGAGTCACTGAACATGTTCAGCAGTTACAATCAGAAGTGCTCCAGGATTGTGAAAACATCATCAGATCCATAGAGATTCCTTCCCTCCAGGCCAATAACCTGTTTTGGGAGCAATCCACGGAGAAGAGACAACAGCACAATCCTTTTGGTCCTGCCAATTTGGAAGTAGCAATTTCCAGGATACCCAGCTATATCCAGTGTGTTAGACATTGTGATGAAAACTGGATAGGGTACAAGTTTTATTTTCCCATTCTCTGGTTGCCAATAGAAAGGTATCAAGTCAGTTATAAGCTGCCTAAGAAGGTAGAAACAATAGCATGGAAAAGATTGCAGCAGGACCAAGGGTTCAGAACTCCAACGGACAGTACCTCCCAGAGTTACAGCTTGAGTAACTTACATGATCAGAGTCTGTATCAAGCTTCTGATTCAGAGTGAGTTGCCTGAGGACATGCAACACCTTGAGTTGGGGGGGATGTTAGGACCACACAATGCACCTTTTTGCCTATACTTTTTGCCACTATTATACTCTTGATCACCTATATTTGAACTCATACTATCACTTTATCTGATCATTCCAAAGGTATACAATGTCCCTTCTCATTACTATACGTTTAATCTGTTTTGCATAATATTTTACATCACTCTCGTACTTAACCATTGATTAGAAATGCATAAGTGTTCAAACTGCAGAATAGCATCCAAGGTCGTTGTTGCTGAAACATAGAACTGATGCTGAAACACAGAGCTGCTGAACAGTCCGAGGTCACAGATGCTGAAACACAGAGCTGCTGTACAATCTGAGATCGCAGATGCCGAAACACAGAGCTGCTACATAGTCTGGAGTTGCAGATGCTGAAACACAGAGCTGTTACACAGTCCAGAGCTGCAGATGCTAAAACAAAAAGGAAACCACTAGGACCGATGATGCTGAAACAAAAAGGAAGTCGTTACAGTCAGCAGTCAACAGAGCATCAACCGTCACTCCCACGTAAGAATGTCGACACAGTCAAGAGCGCAATTCACGTGGCTGAAACAGCCCGCGAATTGCGATGCTGAAACAACATTAGCAACAACGAGAAGCTGTCACACCAGCTGTAACAGCGATACCTGCTTCATCCCCTGTAATAGTATTATGTTGCGCAAGACTAGAACATCCTATATTAGTTTAGAAAGTAGATCCGACTAAATATAGGACTCAGATACACATTGTATATTCCGATCAATGGTATCGATGGGGTTCCCTCTTTAAATGAGAGGAAATCACCATTCGAGGGATGCAAGTTTTATGTATTGAACGCTTCAGAGAGAGGGACGTACTTCATTTTTCTCAGACTGTAATATGATATTTTGACAGATGAATAGAAAACTGTTTTGAGCATCCGTCTCTAAGATTTTTCGTTTCAGGGGAATCTTGTGAGAAGGGAGGGCCCACCTTCATCACAAGATTCACCCATTAGTTTTAGAAGTGTGTTAATTCAATCTCTGTTATGATTTGATTAGCTTTTGTTTGCTGAAACACTACTGTTAATGAATTCCGCTTTGCTGAAACAGTACTGAACTCTGTCTTAATTTATTGAATGAAATCCGTAATTTTTTTTATCAACAATCTTGTGCGATGATTTTCGTGTGCTAGCCAGAAACTTGGTTAAGGGTTCCTGCTCAGACAGGAAGGAATCAGAACACCTTGTCTTCTGTAGATTTCATTTAATTCTGCGAGTGTGCTAGCTAGGGATTTGGTTAAAGGTTCCTGCTCAAACTGGAAGGAATCATAACACCTTGTCTTCTGTAGATTTCATTTAATTCTGTGAGTGTGCTAGCCAGGGATTTGGTTAAAGGTTCCTGCTCAGACAGGAAGGAATCAAAACACCTTGTCTTCTATAGATTTCATTTAATTCTGCAAAAGTGCTGGCTAGGGATTGGGTTAAGGGTTCCTGCTCAGAAAGGAAGGGATCAAACCATCTTGTTCTCTGTAAACTTTAATTCCACAAGTTTGCTAAAACAGAAATAGGGCCTAAGGCTCTTGCTTAGAAAGGAAGGAACTAGACAGCCTTGTTCTCTGTTAGATAGAGTTAAGCTTTTGCTGCATCACTGTTTTCATGAAAGAGTGTTAATCAAAAACAAAGTACTGAAGTCTCTACTTGAGAGTAAGGGTCATGTTCTCTGGTTGCAGAGTAGTTGTTCTTTCCTGTTGCAAGTGTTATTTGTAATGTAATCCAGGATTCTTAGATTAATCTTTAAATATCTGCAATAGGGAAGTTGCTTTCCTGTGATTTAATACAGAACTTCAGTATATTCAAGCAAGTGTGATTAGTATAGTTTCTTTTACTACAACTGTAAGTTGATTTTGGAATTGAGCATATATAGTGCGTGGTTATCTTTGAAACAAAAGACTTCCCTGGGTTGATAATTTATGTTTCACTTGGTTGTTTGAATCAATCAAGCAATTATAGTGACCAACACAGGCGATAACAATTAAATGGTTTAATGGGATGACACACCTGCAGATATGCACTTTACACTAAAAATATATCCACTAATCCGTTATAAATAATGACACAGAGCGGCGATTCAAAACTTATATTTCGAAAGGAATGTCTTCGAAAACTCCCAAATAGCGAAACACAAAAAATCATTTAATATCATTAACCCTGTTTTAATGTTAAGTTAATTATTCTTAAGTGCTTAATATTTTTTGGATTTTGGACTTCGGGGTTCTTGAGTGCGTAAGAGTGATAACTCCTTTGATTTTTCTAAAATGTGATTGATTAACGATTTGTTAGGTATGTTTAAAATTTAATTAATCATGATTAAAAAGGGATTTTGTGAAAATTGCATCGGGACTTTGCACTGTTCTTTAAGTCGAGATGGCTGAAAAAGAAAATACGAAAGGTTTAGAAAGTCGTTAAACATTTTTAATTATTCATTTTAATTCGGTTTAAATTCTTTTAAACAATCACTTTTCGAGACTTCGATATCGGGACTTTGGAGTTGTTATTTAAAATTCATACTTTGTGAATAGCCGAATCCCGAAACCCGAAACTCCTGAAAGACTTTGAATTCTTTTTAGAACTAAAGGCAGATCCATAACCAAAGAAAATTGATTTTTAGGTTATAAGGAGAGAAATAGACTTTATTTCAACACCAATGTTTCTCTTAACTGGTGCACTGACTTTGGTGGTGGAAAATTCACAATGACAACAATCTTAGCAGGATCCACTAGTAAACCTTGTTTACACACTATATGTCCCAACAATATTCCAAAAGGTGTACCAAAAATGAATTTCTTGATATTTAATGATATCTGACATTGCATGCATCTTTTCAACATTAGTCTTACCACTTCTACATGGTCCTTTAAAAGAATATATACAGTCTGGTCATCTAGATATACTTCTATAAATTGATGTATGAATTTCTTAAAAGAAGCTATGACTACTCTTGAAAAAATGGTTGGTGCATTCTTCAACCCAAATGGCATGACTATATATTGGTAGGATCTCCATTCGCTAGCAAAAGTAGTCCTATATCTGTCCTCTGGAGATATTTTGATTTGATGGTAACATAAGAATCCATCGATGAATGATTATGCTTCATCGCCTCCCACATTCTATAAGACTTCATCTGTAAAAGGGGTAGGGAAAGGGTCATGTAAGAAAGCATCATTAAGTTTGCTCAGATCTACAAAAATATGTATCCCCCCTTGCTTCTTTTCTTGGACTACCATAGGATTGATCCATTCAGATTTATCAATTGGTTCTATACTTCCATCTTCCAACATTTGATCAATTTCTTCTTTTACTTTATGCTTATACACTGGATCCAATCTATAAGGTCTCTACGTGACAATTCTAGCCTCGGGTTTGAGGGGTATTTTCACCTCACCTATCTCCCATGCTATGCCTTTCATCTATGCAAAGGTTGTTGGGAATATGTCATTGTATTCATGCAGTAACTCTGTTATTCTTTCTACTGTTAGCTCATCCCATTAGTCTCCAATACTCGTCATTTTAGGATTGTCATTTGTCCCAATGCTCACTTTCTTAACTTTGATTGGTGCAGCAAATACTTATGACTCCAGAGATGGACCTTCCACCTCTCTTTCTCCTTCAATATTAGTGATCTGAATGTTGCACAGATCATCTTAATCTGGTGCTTTTTCTTCCACATGATAGCATGAAAGTAACTCTTTGATTGTTTTGACTATTCTCTTGTTGATATTGTGTCATGATTTCAACCTACGGTTCATCAATAAATATCATTCCCCGTATCATCTTCAGTGTTGAATCAATGTTTGGTTTCTCATGTTCAAATGAGAAAGTTACTACAAAATTATGTTGTAATCCTGTCCATTTTGTAGTGCCTCTATGCATATCCTGATCTATATACTAGTTCTCTAGGATTCCTTCCAATGTGTGGATAAAGTGATGAGGTGATTCAAATGGTGGTGTTATCCTCCATTGTGTCTTGCACTTCTCCAAGTGTTCCACTGGTGTTCCTTGTCCATCATACCTCTGCATTCTATTGCTTCCTTGTTCTGCGCCAAATCTAATGTGCAATAGTCATTGACACTGATACCAGTCCTGAATTGTTTCTTTGTGTGCACCCCACCATCTTGCAGGTGTTTCCTTGAGCACAATATCTAGGGATAAGATCCTATGATTATCTAACACTTCATCTTCATATTTTGTCAAGAATTCCTCTAAGTCATTTAGCCCATGAAATTTGGGAGGTTCTCTTATCTCTGTATCAACCCATCTTACTGCGCAATCTATTCTTGCACACCTCCTTGTGGAAACTTCATGTAATTGATGTTGCCAATTCTCCAAACCTGTGTCTGAGTCGGAAGCACATGATGTAATGTTTCTCCAACTAAGTACCTCATATGCAGTTAGGTTAATATAATCCTCTTGTCACGCGGTGGTTTTGTAAAACTAGTTTATTTCCTCCAGATCCAAACAAGTGGCCTCTACAAACATTTCTCCTTCCGAAGGATCCAGTGGTGCAATGACTCTATATTCGACTGATTCAAGTGTCATTTTTTTTTGTCTTTGGGTTGATTATATCCTAGTTATCAAATTCCCAATCCAGTCAAAGTAATGTTGGGTAAGGTGTCATGCCATCCACTATCTCTATCACTTCAAAATATGTCATAGTGCGCACTCCATCCAAATCTACTGTCACACCTTTAAGTCTTCCAATAGGTAATACCCTGTGTTTATTTGCTAGTTTCAACTGGAAAGGTGAATAGCCTAAGGTAGGTTCACCCATATACTGCCACATCTTCTTAGATAAGACATTTACTTTAGAGCCTAAATCCAGTATAACATCACCCATATTAAAATCCCCAATGTTGGAATTCAGTGTGAATTCTCTGCTTGTCCTTCTTCTTGTATGGAGATGATTGACTATTTTTTGTTATAACTTCCCTTACACCTATGTGTTACACAATTCCATATATCTTGTAAGACCTTAACAAATGATGGGTCATTCAATAACTTAACACAAGATTGCAGAAAATTATTTATGGTACTTACTTGCTCTAGAGGTTTTTCTTTATTGGTATGGTCCATTCAGAATGACATATCATATATTGGTGGGTGTTGAGGTTGTTGCATGAATGATGTAGACACAACATTATGCTTGAGACACTCCTCTATGTCTTCCTTAAATGTTTCATTTTCTTTCCAAGTGTCAAAATGCTTATGTGGCTCAATGTTCTTCTTAACCCATTGGTGTTGATATGGATCTCATGCTACTGCATCAATTCCTATCTTGGCTCCTCCTCGAGCAACTATATTGATGTTCCTCCCATCATATCTAACTTATGCAGAGATCCATTGGACATTTTGGTTGTTTTGTTTTTTTTTTCCTGGATCTTCCCCAAGAGTGTTGGACAATCTTCTCTGTCATGATCTGTTGTGCGACTGTACATACATGTCGCTGGTGGGAATGAAAAATCCCTTGCATAATGTTCTGGTTGTTGGCAGTTGTGGCACACTACTGGTCCTCTGCCTCATCCAAATCCTCCTCTGCCTCATCCTCCACCTCTATATCCACCTCAATCTCCACGTTGTGCATTGTACCAAGGTACCTGGTTATACTGCATGGGATTATACAGTGGTTGCACATTATTATACTGCGTCCACGCATTGTTGTATGGTGGTGGTATTTGGATGAAATGAGGTGCAATTTGTCTTGTCATAATTTCTTCCTACACCCTATAAGTATCTGAATTTATTTCTCTCATCAGCTCCATCGTTCTACAATCCTTATCATCATGACCCACTGATTTGCAAAAATTACAATATGAACTTTTTGGTATTGTCTTATATTTCTGCATCATTGGACAATGATATGGATCATGTCCATGTGTCTTACAGATATCACACCATGGTCCTGCTATTGGCAATGGATTTGGCATCCCTGTCTCCATATACTGCGCGAAAGTTGGACATTCATTCTTATGGTGTCCTTCTGTCCTGCATAGGGTGCACCAAACACCACTTTTCTCTTTACTTTTATTCTGGTTAAGTTGAAATGTTAGATTCTTCAAATCCTCCTTCAACTCCTCTATTGTTGGATCTGTCTGTTGATACTATTTCTCTTCCAGTTGTAAGGCTCCTGTAGACCTTTGCCTGAGTTTGAAACTTTTGTTTTCTTAATGAGTATTTCAAATGTGGTAACAATGAGTTCACAAATAAATTTATATGTTTCATGTCAGTAATTGCATATTTAAACTTACCATTCAGTTGTTTGAACTGTTGATCAATATCCCTAACAGACTCACCCAGTTTCTGCCTGATTTCCATCATTTCATTCATGTACTGGTATTCTTAAATTCATTTACCAATAGATTTTTAACATCTGCAATAGTCTTTGGTATTCCCTGTGGATTGTTACATCTAGGCTCATATACCAATCCAATGCACGGTCTCTTAGTGTGATTGATAACTACGCAAGCTTTGTATCTTCATCTATGATATATTTTTCTTCCCAGATATTCTCACAAATGAATACGTTCTTTTCAGAGTCCTTTGATGCCTCTCCCCAAAGTTCTAGTAATCTGATCGTGGGATCATATTCTTCCATTTTGAAATGTATTGAACTAATACCTCCGCATGGTGTAGATAATTGATTGTTACTTCCTGAACTGGCTCCTCCAGTTGATGCTCCTCGATTGGATGTGTGTCATGTTGTCTTTCTTCCACTAAAATTTGGTTGTCTAAATGTTGTTTTTCTTTCTGGTGTATTAATGGCACATGGGGTTGTAGGTTCCACACTGATGGGGATCTGTATTGGAGTTATGCCTTATTTCCCTAACCTTGGACCTCATATTTTCCTTTCATATGTTGTGCACAGGATTTCCTCAATCTGCTTCATAGCCCAGAGATCCTCTACCTCTTCTTCATTGCTTGTCAAACCCTCTCTATCAACTATGGCTCTCTTATTATTACTCATTTTATATTGGTAGGGTTCTTCACTGGGCATCTTTTAAAATTTTGCAATTATCTTCTTTGTCTGGTCTTCTTCCATCATGCTTGGGTACATGGCCTCCTTCTTATTTCCTTTATCCATCTCATTTTCCATATCTCAACCTCATGTCAATGCTTACCCCCCTCCCCCATGCACAGAGGGAAGTTTAGTTGTTTGATTCCATTGTAATCACATCGTTGTTATACTATTTGATTGAAGTATACAATGATCTGATATACCTACCTTTGGGTCCCTTTAGAAAATCTTTCTCTGCTACAGTGTAGGACTTCGTGGTATCTACTGCAAATTCGGCGATAAACCCTGCAACAATATCGTCTAACCATAAATCTACTACACATGTAAATTTGTTATTAACTTGTTGTAACTGCGTGATTTCCACAGGATTCCATTATAGCTGTCTGATTCAATTTGTAGGATGGTTTTCCTTTAATCTCAACAACCACTCCCACAAAAAATGCAAGAAATCACAGAAAAATACCTCATGCAAGTCACTAAACATGTATTTGTCGAGATATTTGCGCGGTGTCAACTTAGGATTTTTTTTTCGTTCTATGCAAACTCAAGTTCCTTCGTTTTCAACCATCATTCAATCTTCGCCTTCGTTGGATTCCATGGCATAAACATTCCCTTCTATACTTCCATTCTTTGCGCGTTTCTTCCATGGATCCCATCCACTCAATCCTGTGTACTTTCAGCCAGCAACAGAACCATTTGTTGGTTATCTCTCTTTCACTTCTTGGGATGAATCAAGTTCGGATCTCAACAAGTTTCTAACAAAGCTCTAAAAAACTATTGACCCTCTTGGTAAACCAGAAGGAAACACTATGCACATAATGCACATCACAGTCTCACCCAAGATATCTTTTATGGGTGACTGCAATGATCAAGCGCTTGGAGTCTAGGAATGAGTGGAGATATAAGATTTTGTTCTTTCTTTCTTATGCGTTACCCTTGTTAAATATTCAAGTACTTGTATGATTTTTTCATCCTTAAACCTACGCATGCATGCTGATAATTCTAATTTAACCATTCATTCACAAGATAATAATCAACAAAAATTATTCATTCATTAACAATCACACATAACACATAATTTTATCATGGTTCACCCCCTCCCGGAGCTCAAAGATCTGGCTCTATGCTCTTTTATTTATTTTGTTGCAAAATCCCACGCTGCTTGCATTACATCTTCAGTGTTACAATCAAGATGAGGGAAATAACCCTTTGTGAGGCGGACTATGTCACACCAGGCTCCACAGCCTGTGACCTAACCCTTAAGGACTAGCTTATTCAACTCTTCTACATGACCACTCTCACTACAACACTAACTACTACTCTAGACTTCATAGGTATTTATTTATAATACTCTATGGCTTATAGTTATTACAATCTTTGTCAAAAACCCTAACCCTATCATGGTTAGGTTTTCTTGCCTTCGTGCCACGTTGTTTTTCCTCTTGCATGTTGTTTTTCCTTCTTTTTCTACATACTGCCTTCTTGCCACCTATTTCTTGTGCTCCAACATTAGGTCTTCCTTTCCAATAGTTAGGTATTTCCTCAAAATAGATCCTTCTCCAAAAATAGACTTGCGTCCAACATAGAATTCCTTCTCAAAATAGGCCTGCTCCCAACAGAAGAAAACACGCTCTCATACCACTATAATGTCCCTTCTAGGAACTGATATAAATTGGTGCTTGTTGCTCCAATATTCTAGTGTTTTTCCGGGCCATTAATATTTTCATTAAACACTTGGTTTTCTTACCCAAAACTCTTTCAACTAAACTCTTTACTACTGTTGTTATGTGAATGGATGAATTTTTGGTTCAAGAGTTACGATAAACAATTCATTAAAATGTCCAAGACCCACTGTAACCAACCCTTGCTTCTACTATTGTACTTCTTTTTGGGATGTTGGTATAGTTATGTGACTGGTGGTAACTTTATAGTGTGTTGCATGGGTTAGATATTCCGTCAAACAGTTTTTAGTGTTTGTATTTTCATAGGTTTGTTGCGTTAGGTGCTATATCAAACGTTTTGCAACATTTTGGAAGCATTTGGCATATGATATATATGAAAACAACAATTAAATCAACAATAGATTTATCAAACAAAAAAAAATAAGGAAAATATGATATATTTATTTAACACTCCATTTCTAGGAAAATACATCAACAAACAACTCACAGGAGATATATTGACATTGGATGGTATAACTGGCTGGAAGAAGAAGACTAGGAATTGACACTATGATAACTGTTATAAACCCTCAATCTATTTCCTGGTATAACCTCTCAATGCACATGATTTTATGTCCAAAAAGGGATTTGACCCCCTTAATATAGAAAAATGACCCAACAAGGTACACGATCTCTTCCAACCTAAGAACTTGGCCCCAACAACACTAACTTGGACTCCAGTAAGATGAATCGACCCAACCACAAGCTAATATTTTCCCAAAAAGAAGAATTGCCCCAACAATAAGGAACTATGACCAACAAACAAGGAATTTGGCCCTAACAATGTAACTAGGCCCCCAACACACTAAAATATGTCTCTGGAGTCATAATTTCGGCCCAGTTGATAAAGAACTCAACCAACAAGTAAATACAACCCCTCTAAAACTTGGTGTTGCTACAAAATGGAGATTTTGTCCCTTAAAAATTTGGATTTGCTACAAAATGGAAGATGCAGCGTTTCTAAAACTTGGATCTACTACCAAATGGAAGATACGATGTAACACACCCACTACGGGAACTAATATTTTTTGTCTTTTTCCCCTTTTTTACCGAGGATTAGAACCCTCGAAATCCTACGAGGTTCTAGCATAGGCTAGGTCTTCCAATTGGGACCTTTACCACACCAACTCACTGGTTCTTTCGTTGAAGATCCATCGTGTACAACCCCCGCACCAAACGTAGGATTTACTCCCATGTGTCCATCGGTTATGACCCTGGGCTAAGCCAAGAGGCACCTTTCGCATTTCGAGGTTTCATCCATCGGAGTTTCACACCTAGTGAATACGAGGAAAAATGACCTTTAGGAATCCTGGTTATCGAAGCGCCGAAACACCAAAACTATATGTACTAATCCATTTCAGGAGTTCGCCTATCGGGATTTCACGATATGTGAGGACATGAGGTATCGCACCTGGGTTTCTCGGGAGCTGAAACTATGAAACATCATAACTTTTCCACGCTAGTCCATTTCGGGGTTTCGCTAACTGGGATTTCAGGATTGGCGAGTACAAGGGAACTTACCCTTGGGTATCCCGGGTGCCGAAACACCGAAACATTACAACCCACCCATGCTAGTCCATTTCGATGTTTCGCTAATCGGGATTTCGGGATTGGCGAGTACAAGGGAACTTACCCTTGGGTATCCCGGGTGCCAAAACACTGAAACATCAACTCACCCATGCTAGTCCATTTCGGGGTTTCGCTAATTGGGATTTCGTGACATGCGAGTACAAAGAAACTTACCCTTGGGTATCATGGGTGCCGAAACAACGAAACATCACGACTCACCCATGCTAGTCCATTTTGGGGTTTCACTAATCGGGATTTCGGGATTGGCGAGTACAAGGGAACTTACCCTTGGGTATCCCGGGTGTCGAAACACCGAAACATCACGCTCTAAACATACTCCGCTATTTCGGGATTTCCTCTATCAGGATTTCGGGATGTGCGATGACAGGAGGTCTCGTACCTGGGTTTCCCGAGAGTCGAAACTCTGAAACCTATATATATATATATATATATATATATATATATATATATATCGCTCAGCCTATTTCGGGAATTCGCAAACCGGGTTTTCGGAACTTGCGAGTACAAGGGAACTCGTCCTTGGGTATTCTGAGTACCAAAACACCGAAATATTGGGATTTAGCTACATGCTGTCATTTCGGGATTTCGCATGTCGGGATTTCGAGACTGGCGAGTACAAGATACTTGCCTCTATATATCCCGGGTGCCGAAACACCGAAACAATAAATTCTAGTCATGCTTATACCTTTTTCAGGGTTTCATACTTCATGGTTTCGCGTTTGGCGAGTACAAGGGATCTTACCCTTAGGTATCCCAGGTGCCGAAATACTGAAACACCATAACTCATCTGCGCTATTGTCATTTCGGGACTTCGCAAGTCGGGACTTCACGAGTCGGGTTTTCGAGACTGGCGAGTACATAGGGCTTGCACTTAGGTACCCCGGGTGCCGAAATACTGAAATATAATAACTTCTCCACACTCTATCTTTTCGGGGTTTCGCAAGTCAGGATTTTGGGACTTGCGAGTCCAAGGGAACTTGCCCTTGGGTATTTCGGGTACCGAAACACCAAAATGTCGAAGTCAAAAAGCACCATTCTCTCTCGTGTAGGGTTTTAAGACTTACGCCATAAAATCCTTCAGCAGATCCTTGGATAAACTTTCAAAAAGGGTGCCCCTGTGTGGAGATCTATCCAGGGCATTACTTGAGACAAATAAGGGAATAAATTTCCAACAGACTTGAAAACTGACTCTGTCCAAAACATATATATATATATATATATATAAGCCATAGGTGGTCTATCCAATATAAGCATACAACCACCATTTTTGATCAAACACCATACAGATAGTGTTATACTGTAACCATTCATAATTACACAAACCATGAGCATACATGTCAGAGTATTAATTTCAAGATATGAGATATAACACTTATCAGAAAAACACCAGGATTGATGAAACTGCTGAGAGGGGTGCTCGTTTCCACCCAACCGTAGGCTCAGTGATTCCGAATGGATTTACCACTAGCCACCCCTGAGCTTAGACCACGATGTTGTGAGACTGAGTCTTTGTCCGTCAGAAGTCGAGAACGAAGGTTACTCTCCTTCTTCTCTGCTTATCAATCACTCTATATATTTTTCCAGAGTCCTTTCGGTTTCTCCCCTCTTGCGATCTCTGTTGCGACTGATCCCCCTTCCACACCTCTTTCCTGCCTTTTCTTTTCCGGCGAGGTTGCATGTGGCATGAACTTCCCCGCGGTGGTCAGGTTTGAGGCTTCCACAGATGGGAGGTTCACCCCTATTCCTCATTAACTTATGAGGAGCCTTTTCACCTACCAACCTGGCGAGAAATTCATTTCGGGGCCAGCGAGCCGCT
>JASDQU010279497.1:0-14800 GCA_032191745.1 Picea mariana
TTGCTAGCTTCGTTATTCCCAATGTTTTATATGTTAGCATATCCAAAGTTTTTGATCATCTATGGTCTTTTTGAATTTGTACTATTTATATTGAAATGTTTAGATATCCAAAGTTTTGAGCATGGAGAGTCAGTTTTTTATTAGTTGACTTCATATTACTTTGTCCTTTGACTAATTTTTTTTTTGCATAGTCTCCATTGTTCGAACTATTGTTATTATTATTATTATTATTTGTTATTATTACATACTTAAAGAGACATTTTCATTATTACGTACGTAAACAGGACTTCCAAACTTCTTTCTTTCTTAAATGTTTACACAACGTGAGGCCCTTGGACAGTTCTGACAGCCTTAAGTGTTTACCTAACAGGCCTCACAACCTTAAATGTTTACTCAACAAGCGTGTTACTATATAGTTTCCTCCTATTTTTGGATACAGTCTTGTCTGCAATGAATCTGGGCAATATTGTTCTTCACCGGCATTACTGGTTCACCGGTTGATGCTTGCTCGTTGGTTCGCTAGATGTTGCTTATTGTTGTTTGATTCAACTTTGCAAAGCTGAGGTCTTGCAGCTATAGTTGGGCCTCTCGGTGCTTGTTCACTGGTTTGTTGTTTGTTGCTTGCTCTTGTTTGCTTCAACTTTGCAAGGTTGGGGTCCTGCTTCTGTAGTTGGACCTATTGTTGCAGTTTGCACGGTTGGGGTTCTACCTCCGTGATTGGAACTGCGCTTCTGTCATTCCTCATTCATGGTTAAGTTTCAGTGCCATGTTTTCATTCCTATTCCTTATTTGTTGTTTGTTATTTGCAGCTTGCAAGCAAGAATTTTCTATACTAGGAATGCTCGAGTCAAAATCCTCTTGCAGAAGATATTTGCGTGTGACTACTACGAGAAAAGAAATAGTAGTGTGTTGTTGTCTTGTTCTTGTTCTTGAACGTCAATGTTCGACACAGAACCCACCTCTGTCGCAACCATAGTGACATATAAAAAAGGAAATCAAATTTTCTCCTGATATTTTTTGGTCCTGAAAACCATACATTTAGTGCATTTTTCCCAGTCTATTCCCTTCCAAAACGTCTTGTTCCCCTTTGAATGTCAATGCTGGACACAAAACCCACATCTGTTGCAACCACAATGACATATAAAAAAGAAATCGAATGTTCTCCTCATATTTTATGTTCCTGGAAACCATACGTTTGGTGCATTTTTTTTCAGGTTGTTCCCTTCCAATCACATATGCCCACTTCCACGTCCTGGACATTGTACCATAGCTCTTTGGAAAATAGCAATGCCAAGGGGTTTACAAAATGAATTCAGAGTTGTCATTGTGGAGCAAGCATCTACCTGGATCTTGCCATCCTTTCTTTCCAGGTTGTGACAGGGCATGCTTTTATTCTTTGGATAAAAAACCATGTTTCGCTGTTGGTTTTATGTTGTCCTTTGTGTCTTGCAAAGCATCTTCCATTATCATTTTCATATCCGAATCTCGTCTTGTAGAAATGGTTCTTTATAATATGAATGGCCAGTTCACTGATCTGTATCAGACTGGATTTCATGTTGTAAGATAATTGAAACACCTCAGAATATCTTCTTCGTCTTGTAAGATCATTTAAACCTTAAGAAGTTGTGTTGTGTGTTGATCTCGTTCATTTGGTAAAAGTCTGTAATGCCTTGTTCTTCTGCTTTTGTTTATTCGACAGACCATCTATATGGGTTTTCTCAGTGGAGGGCATCAAAAAGTCATTTCAAATCTGTTTTGGTGTTGATTTGTGGAGAGTGGGGATGAAAATAAATGGCAAATAGGACTGTAAAACTATATACAATGTCCACCGAAACGCTTATAGGATGCACACGTATAATAGGTTCAAAAATGATATGCCTTAAATACTCGGTCTTTGTGCTGCACACATTTATAGTGTTATTTCATTTGCATTGTCTCTTCTGTTTGGTTCATTGTTCACTATACCTTTGTTTGTTTTTCATGTGCTATAGCGACCACAGGGCATTGAATTTGATGAGAATAAGGTTGAATGATACATAGCGGAATTGGTATGTTGTTCCAGACTTATAGTTTTCATTATTTTTTTCCTATTTGCATATTATTTGAATATAGCTAAGAAACATCTTGAAAATCACAACTTAAAAGATGAAGCAAGTAATAGATGTTGAGTGTTATGAAATAGACATAGACTCCATTGTACATGACAACATCGACCAAGTATTTCATAGCAATGGGCTTTTTAGATTAGATGCATTCTCGTATACTGTGGGAGATGGCCTCTTCAATGCATTTCAAGTTCTATTGCAATGGATTGATAGATCATTTCTTGTCATGTTTAGAAAATGGCGACGTTGAGGCATTGAAGTCGTATCAATATGAATTAGCATCTGATTTTCTTTGCCAGTTGCATGAAATACATGATGTCACTATGTATTTTTCAAAGATGTGGTTGTCTGCATCTGTAACTCTACCTACACATGAGAGGGTACTTTAGGGAGATACATTTTGTATAAGGTGGTTGTCCAAGTGGCTGTATATATCAATTGGAATATGGTTATTGACAAGAAAAACAAGATATCTACTATTCAACAAAACTGCATCTAGGGATCCATATTGCATCTTGTTCCATGATTCCAATCCCGTCAATGGTCATTATGAACCACTACTCTATAGAAAATTATCCATATGCAATCTTGGAGGACCTCATATTTACTTGTCCCTCATTTCCAAAGACCTTCAATCGCATTGGAAACGAATTATGCATCATATACACTCCCATGAATTGCACATAGCGACAACTATTGCATCTAGTTGTGGATATAGTCTGTTCAATGCAATTTTCTATTTGGTAGCAACATAGTTCGATATGCACTCGCTGCGCCTTTACAATGTGCAATCCTTTTGCAATGCAATTATAGGCGATAGTCAAGAGGCTTTTAATTGCTTGCATCAACAGCTTTTACCATATCTAGAAATTATGTTGATAATTCGAAGTTGGCAACAATACCTTGTAAACATGGAAATGCCATATGAGAAAGGAAATGTAGAGGGTGGCAGATTATGTTTGCAATGGCTATATATCATATTCATAGTAAATATCCACGTCTGGTTGGCCCTGTCGGATGGTATTGTCCATTCTTACTGTATTGATTCAAACTATGATCGAACAATTGACATCATGTCGTTGAAAACATATACGCCACATATCCATTATCAACCTTTAATAAGAAATACTACCAGTTCAGGATCCATTGTCCATGCTACCCAAACCACATCAAATCTGCATAAGCGTCGCATGCTATTTAATCAGAATGAAATTCATCCCAGTTGTCATGAGGTCATACAGATATTAAACAAAAACCGTAGACTAACTTATCACAACTTGAAAAAGATCATACATGAGAGAAAAAAAATACATTGGTACGCTTCCTTCTAAACAGAAAATCACATATCACAACCTAAAAAAAATTGTTCGTGCACGACACAATCACATTTTCGCACTTTCTGCTGAACACAAACATCACATGTCCAATGACAAAGAACATCACCGCTTTCACCATTGAGATGATGAGGATAAAATGCTCATAAGAAATGTCTATTCCACCTCCAACATGGCTTGTCAACAAGTGAAACTAGTTTTCGGTGGCAACCATAAGTTAACCTACCACATGTTGAAAAAACAGATGCGTGAGAGAAACAAGTGCAACCATATCCCACAATGGTCATGGTACTGAACGAGAGGAAAAAATCACATATCGTGGCCTAGAGCCAACACCATGCACTGCTAGCAATGGAAACCAACAAACACTTTCTACGCATGCTTATCTAGGGAAGAGAGATGCAAAACATATCTATATGAAACAAATTAAATACACTCCTTTCATTGCATGTGCGATTTGCGATCAATTGAATTTCACAAAAAACATTAAGTCTTTCACACCTAACTTGCAAGAAGATTACCTCAGCTTAACACTAAATGATAGAACATTTTCCAGTGGCAATATTTGTCTTCCATGCAAAAGATCACTTGAAAATGGAAAACTGCTACACTTTGCAACGCTTGACCAAATAAGATGTAATACACCACTACCAGATGTAAGTACACTTACAGAACTTGAAGAGAGACTTGTGTCTCTATGAATTGCATTTTCAGAAATCAGATCTTAGGGCTATAAACAACCCCAAATGGGCTTAACAGGATCAATTATTAATGTGCTCATCCAACTAGATGTTGTAGAAAATGCCTTGCCACAATTCATTAGCGATACAATTGCAATTGATGTAGCTCTCAAAAGACGTTTGCAATACAAGAATGCATACCAGACAGGTAAAGTGTGTGTGCATGTTGTCATGAAATCATTAAAAGAATTATGTTCCAGGGCCTTGTACAAAGCACGAAACATCTGTATAAATCATAACTAGAACAGTGTTCTTGAAGAAGGGGATGACAGCTTTGCACAGACTTTTGAAACTGCTAGTGAATTTGATACAAGAGATAAATCGAAGAATGAAAGACTTGCTGAAACATTGATACATAGATTCACTGACTCACAACACATTCGTGACTTGCAAGACAAGATTGTTGAAATTGCACATGTTGAAGGGCAACGTCCACTTGGAATATTCAAGGAAAAAATTGTTGAGGAAATGAACTTCCCAACACTGTTCTATGGAGATCCACATCCCAGTGACATTACAGAGCGATTCAACTACCAAAAAATAGTTCGATGGTAACTACTACATTCAAGCGGTGACTTCCACTGTCACATAACAAATTTGTTTTTCAAAACAATGTGCATAATAATTGAGCAAGTTCTCTCTTTCATGTGGGTGCGAATAAGAAAAGGCTAGCTACAAGGAAGAAAGTTATTTTCCAAAGATGTCAAGTACAAAGCATACCTAGAAAAAATCCTAAAATCTAATATTGGATACATAGATTTCAAAAACATTCGCATCTCTACTGACTATTTGCAACAAAACAAGAAAACTATTTTTGAAATGATCCAACAATTGGGACCGCCAACATTTTTCATCACATTTACAAGTGCAGAGCATCGCTGGGATCCGTTGGTGGCTATGGTGTCTGCATTGTATAGGAATGGGAAAAGGAAAAAACAAACTGATACATTGGAAAATGATGACATTGACTACCTCATAAGAAAAGACCCAATGACATGTACTCTCTACTATAGGCATAGAATAAATGCTTTGAGGCAATTGATATGCCATGATGAAATGCTCTTCGGAAAAATATCAGACTACTATTTTGAGACTAAATTCCAGAATAGAGGGAGTGAGCATGACCACGCACTGTTGTGGATAAAGGTTGCACCGGTCTATGGAAATGACAACAACTCACAGATTGAGCAGTTTGTGGACAAATACGTAACATGCAAAATAGATTATTTGGATCCAGAACTTGCCAAAGTTCATAGACATTATCATACAAGAAGTTGTAAAAAACGAAAAAATTTACATTGCAGATACAACTTCCCTGTGTTGCGAATGAGAACAACAAGAATCATAGAGCCAATTAGTTTAGAGGACAATGTTCTCATTGATAAATCTAAATCCTTGTTCTCATCTCTAGAACAATGAGACTTTGATGAATTAATGAGCTTCGAAGACTTCTTGGCAGAGCTAAATCTAACAGAAGATGAGTACATCCAAGCCATACAATCTACACTTAAAAAACCAACAATTTTCCTTAAACAAAAACTTTCTCATATTTGGAACAACAATTTCTCCAAGGACATGCCAATTATGTGGAATGCAAATACAGATGCACAGTATGTCCTCAATGCATATGTTGCAACATTATATTGTACCTCGTATATGACAAAGGTTGACAAATCTATGACAAGTGCATTCAGAAGAATACACAAAGAACATGAAAGAAGTCATATTGATGCTATGCAAATGATACGTACGCTTGAAAATACATTACTTAATATTCAAAAAATGTATGCTCAACAAGCAATCCACGTTGCACTTTCCCTGCCCCTCAACTGCAGTTCAAGGAAATGTGTCTTCATAAACACATCTCCACTTGAGAAACACACATTTGTGCTTAAACCACAATGTTTTCTAGAACAAGAGCCTGATAATTCAGAGGACATACTATGTCGCTCTATTATTGATTATTACCTCCAGCGTCCATCTCCTATTAAGCATATCTGCTTAGGAGAGTTTGTATCACATTACAAAAAAAATGGTGCACCCATATCAAAAAGAAAAAAACCCTATGTAATACGCTTTGTCAAATACAACAAACATACTGACTATGAAAACTATTATAGAGAAAAACTATTGTTGTATGTTCCATTTGATCAAAATGAAAACAAATTAAAACATAACCTCCCTACATGGTATGCTGCATATATTGCTTATGAGACTACAGTACAAACCAATGAATCTAGATTTGCATACAATGTTAATCCAACATGGGGTGATTTAGAAAGTGCAGTTCATGAACTAGAAAACCCTGACAATGTTGATGAGACATTCACAAACCGTAAAACAACTATAACTCTCTATGAGTTCTATGACTTGCAAGCAAATCTGCCTCGTCCTCGAGCAACTGACATTGAAAAACGTATCAATATTGGCTTTCAAGTCACAAAACATCCTTTGTTTATTGAAAATAACGAATACTACAAAGTCAGATGTCTGTTGAATCGAGAGAAACAAGCAATTCTTAAGGACATTGAAATTAAAAAATGCTTGAACATGCACACTCTTGTGCACTTGTTCCTTACATGAGGGGAAGGAACATGTAAGACATTCACAACAAAAACACTATTCCAAATTCTTATACAAATCTATGATTCAAACAATTCCTCTGACCCTATGAAACCAAAGGGGCTAATAGTTGCATACACAGGAAAAACTGCATATAATGCAGGTGGAACAATAGTCCACTCTGCATTTTTTATTCCTTTTAACAAGTCACAGTTTCTTCCACTCAGCAAGGAAATGTTAGATAACTTGTCTAATCTTTATGATGAACTACAACTTGTCTTCATAGATGAGATATCTTTGATTAGAAGCTACTTCTTATATTCCATTGCCAACCGACTAAGAAACATAAAACATGTGCACACAAAATACTTTGGGAACATTGACATGATATTCTGTGGGGATCTTTACCAGGTGCAACCCATCCAATATTATTTGATATTTGAAAAACCTACAGTCAATATGCAAACAGTGACACATGACTTCTGGAGAGACAATATAAAATTCTTTGAATTACATACTACAATGCGCCAGACAGATGAAACATTTATTGCAAATCTGAATAGAATGCAGACAAACATTCAAACACATGATGACTTAACATATATCAATTCAAGGTGCATGCGACTTGCACCAACAAAACCAACCTTCCCTTACCTGTTTTATACGAATAGGGATGTTGCAATGCATAACAGGTACATGTTATTGATCATGTCTGGCGATGATATCATCATCAATTCAATTGACCTCAAAGAAGACAACCATGGAAATGTACCACATCATGAACATACATCCACTTTGCCTTTGCAACTTGTCCTAAAATTAGACATGCTAGTTGAAATATATTCCTGCAACTATGATTCACAGGATGGGTTGGTAAATGGTGTAGATGGAATACTCAAAGCTTATACCAAAACATAAAAAGTTGATGTCCTCTGGATTAAGTTCCATGAGCCGCATATTGGCCACCAAAAAGAAAACAAGTTGGCTTCTCTATATAATTCAAACATTGCGCGCGATTGGACACCTATCTTACGAAAATCAAAACCAGTATCGACATCAGCAAAGACAGGTCAACTGAAGATTCAAAAACCATTTCCAATTAAACTTTCATGTGCACATACAGTCCATAGATCGCAAGGGATAACACTTGATAGTGTTGCATTTGCACCTACTGGAATTCAAATACATGGACTTGTATACACAACATTGTCCTGTGTCAGAAGTGTAGACTCCTTGTATTTACTAAGCGCTCTTACAAAATATAACTTCAAATTCAAACACAAAGTTGATATTGATATGCAACGCCTTAGGACTAGCGCAAAGTGGCATCTACAATATGATTACCAATCCATAAAAACAAACTCATCTGTATCAATTCTCTCACTTAACACGTGCAACCTACATGCACATATGGATGATATACTTAATGACTATGACACAATGCAATTCGATATTTTGTGCTTGTAGGAAACATACATGACATTATGCATGCAAAACAAACAATTTCCAAATCACAATTGCATATCAAGTTACATTACACATGGGGTGATGATATTAGTGAAAAAACATGTAACAATTTTGGAGCATATGCATTTCGAAGAAAACAATGTTGAGATGGTGCTCGCAAAAGTAATTTTCCATGGATCAGAAATTGCAATATTGAATCTCTATGCTGCTTCGCATGCAATATTCTCCAACATACTAAATGTTCTTTCAAATGTATTAGAGCATTTGCATCTAAACGAAACCATTGTCATTGTAGGAGACTTCAATATTGACATGCTACAAAATAATGCCAGAACAAAAGAATTGGAAAACTACATGTGCAGATATAGTCTCCGCTTTCTTTTGGATAAGATAAACCATGTACAAAACACACTTATTGACCATGTATGGTTGAATGTGTCCATTTACCAATACAACCTCTTTATCTTAGACACATACTGGTCTGATCATGATACAATTAGTATTGTACTTGAATTATGAAATATACATCAAACATATTGCAAAATCATATTTCTATGTCTCAAAGCATATCTGTCTAGCTTGTTGCACAAAACCAAGTTATCCAACTTCTTAGTTTTTCCTGGTTTGTAATTGATTTCGGACACAAAAGGATTTTACACAATTTGTTTTTATATATACACATACATGGATCAAGAAAAAAAAAAGGGTACATGCTTCTAACACTATCTGTTACTCTATTCTTTTTATTTTAGTTTATTTATTGTATGTACATATTCCTTGTTTTTTCCTTACATATCAACTTACATTTATGTTCATTGTGTTTTGTACTTTCCTTCATTGAAACAAACATGAAAACTGGACAAGGCAAATAACTCTTAACCAAAAATGTAGAAGAAGACATACAAAGGTGCATACTTCTACCTGTATTCCATATCCAGTTGTTTTTCATTTACTCTGTCTATATTTATTCCACTGGCTTGCATCTCTTTTGTTTTTTTTCCTTAGATACTGCATATCTTCCTATATATTAACTTATCTTCATGTCAATTGTATTTTCTGTGCCACTACCTTGAAATAAATAAAATTATATTCCATCTTTTTTTCATGTGTTCCTACGTAGAAACTTGCCTTCATGTCCATTGTATTCTCTGTATTGCTACATTGAAAAAAGAACAAACTAATTGAACAGGAGGATGAAGCCTTATGTGCCACAACTGATAAAGTTGGAGTACAATCTTCCAAAAGGTATGGCAACAGTGGTGCTAGAGCAAATACAATGCACATGCTTAATGCACATCCATATCAAGTATGAGCAATATACACATGTTCATAACTAGTGTTTCACAAGTGACATGGGCATGAGCAATGAATCATCGCAAACATTAGTACAACGAAAATGCCGAAGGTAAGGATTCATAGATTATTCTCTTTCTATGTTTAGGAAACAAATATACATAGTTATTTATTCTACTATGCCATGGTAAATATGTTTATGTCGTTTACACCACATGTTTTTTAGTTCACAAGAACTATCGACAAGTAGAAGTGAAACCTCCATCATAGTAAAAGGTCCAGAGACTAAGAGGTATGGTTACAAAACTCTAATTTGCATACGTTATCCAATTTGTACATATATTTAAGCTTGTCATATTTTAGAATATGCTTGCATTTAGAATGCCAAGTCATATATTTTGTCCATTGCTTGTTGAAATAGATATAAAAAACATCTCTTTTAACTTGAACCATGGTCTGTTGACATCCAACTATATTTCATGGTTGAGAATGTTTTTCCCATAGTTGATGTGTGTCTATCGCTTGATAATTATCAGACTAAGTGTTGCTTTGTGAGGCATAAAGTTCTTTTCTCCCTTTCTTTTATAGTTACCTGTTTTTCCTTTTTCTTCTTCCCCTCTATTATTCATTTTTTGTTCTATACTTAGTCACATGTCTATGCTCACGGGTTCTCGGGGTGGCAGACTAAGAAATTATATATCCATCTATATCTTCACATCACGAGTCCGAATGATCACCATTCGTTTCCATACTTAGACAATTTTATGGCTGTGGGTTCTCGCGTAGGCGCTATCGAACTCTCATGCCCTGTGTTCGGGGTATACATATTGCACTGAAAACTTCAGTGATCTACAATTCGACCCTAGACTCCTCGAAATCACAAGCCTCACTCTACCTACGATGACTCTGTCTGACCTCCCCGCCTTTCCATACTTAGTCAATTATTCAAATTTTCATGTGTTCACGAACTCCCGGGTTCACAAAAGTTTCAAAGAATTTTTCTCTCTCCTCCATCCATGCCACCTTCGCCCCTTTCCAATGCACATTAATTATGCTTTTACTAGTGACATCTCACCACACAGGTTCAAAAATATTGGCATTAATAAGCAGAAAGCTCGAAGACATCTCCGATTAAAATGCATTAATGGGAGAATATTATGGAATCTGATGAATTGTTTTGTGTCGATCTTGAATTGGCAAAAAATTGTCGGTTATTTTAGTTTTTTTAAGGAATCATCATAGTAAGAATACAATATTGTGCTAACCCACTGTCATCTACAAAGGTGTTGACATGATGTCCCTCTTTAGTATTGTGCATATATTACAGCTTGCCATATTTGAGAATATGCTTGCATATGAAAATGTTAACTCATATATTTTCTCTATTGCGTATGCGTTTTATCAAGCAGTGAATCATCGCAAACATCAACACAACGACAAGGCCAAAGGTAAGGATTCATAGATTATGCTCTTATTATGTTTAGGAAACAAATATCTACAGTTATTTATTCTACTATGCCATGGTAAAAATGTTTATGCCGTTTACACCACATGTTTTTTAGTTCACAAGAACTATCGACAAGTAGAAGTGAAACCTCCATCATAGTGCAAGGTCCAGAGACTAAGAGGTATGGTTAGAAAACTCTAATCTGCATACTTTATCCAACTTGTACATATATTGAAGCTTGTCATATTTTAGAATATGCTTGCATATAAGAATGCCAAGTCATATATTTTGTCTATTGCTTGTTGAAATAGACATAAACAACATCTCTTTAAACTTGAATCAAGGTCTGTTGAGCTACAACTATATTTCATGGCTGAGAATGTTTTACCCATAGTTGATGTGTTTCTATCGCTTGATAATTATCAGACTAAGTGTTGTTGTGTGAGGCATAAATTTATTTTCTCCCTTTCTTTTCCCTCTTCTATACTTATACTTACCTGTTTTTCCCTTTTCTTCTTCCCCTCTGTTATCCGTTTCTGGTTCTATACTTAGTCACATTTCTATGCTCGTGGGTTCCTGGGGTGGTGGACTGAGAAATTCTATATCCATCTATATCTTCACATCTCCCATTAAAACACATTAATGGGAGAATATTATGGAATCTAATGATTTTTTTTTTGTCAATCTTGAATTGGCAAAAAATTGTTGGTTATTTTAGTTTTTTTAAGGCATCATCATAGCAAGAATGCAATATTGTGCTAGTCCATTGTCATCTACAAAGGTGTTGACATGATTCCCCTCTTTAGTATTGTGCATATATTACAACTTGCCATATTTGAGAATATGCTTGCATATGAAAATGTTAAATCACCCTTCAAATTGGAACATGGTTTGCATTTGGGCCACAAAAAATACTAATAAAATAACATAATATGAATAGTATTGAAGTAAATATAAACAAATTCTCTTTAAACTTGAACCTGAGATTGTCGAGCTCCAGGTATATTACATAGCCAATAATGTTTTTCCCATAGTTGATGTTTATGGCAACGAGTTCCCAGATTGGTGCTATCGAACTCTCATGCCCCATGTTCTGCGATATACATCTTGCACCCAAAACTTCCATGATCTACAATTTGACCCCGAACTCCTCGAACTTGCAAGCTTCACTCTACCTACGATGAGTCTGTCTGGGTCCGTCTGACCGCCCCACGTTTCCATGCTTAGTCGATTCTTCACCTCTTGTTGTCAAATATTTGCGTGTTCGCGGACTCCCGTCCATCCCCTCCACCTTCGCACACTTCCCAATGGAAATTGGTTACGCTTTTATTAGTGAAAACTCACCACACAGGTTTGAAAATATTGGAATTAATGAGCAAAAAGCTCGAGGACATATCTCATTAAAATGCATTAAACCAAGATTTATGGGAGATTATAGTATCATCCTCCATTCTTCATTTTAAATACTACCAGGACACAATTATTGTCACATGTTGCAATACAAACAAATCTTCATCAAAACATTATATTTTCTCACAGGCACCTCACATGCACCCCAATCGCCTGAACTGAGCGATATTTTGATTTACCAACTCAACCTCCCTATTATTGAATTGGAAGAGGTCATTATTATGGGATCTGATTTTTTTTTTTGTGTGGATCTTGAACTCAGAAAAATTGTTGTTTACTTTAGTTTTTTTAAGGCATTATACCCCGCCTTTCCATACTTAGTCGATTTTTCAGCTCCTGTTGTCACAGATTCGCGGGTTCCCGGGCTCCCAGGTTCACAAAAGTTTCAAAGTAGTTTTTTCTCCCGTCCATCCCCACCACCTTCACGCCCTTCCTAATGCAAATTAATCATGTCTTTATTAGTGACAACTTACCAGACACAACGAAAACATTGGCATTAATAAGCGAAAAGGTCGAGGACATCTCCCATTAAAACACATTAAACCAAGATTTACAGGAGATTATATTATCATACTCCAACATTCTTTTTAAATACTATCAAGATAAAAAGAACATTCTCATCACCTTTTGGCTGCAGCTCGACAACATTTATGTGGAGATACCTTGAATATTTTCAGGCGCAAGGACCATACTTTTTGGTGGTCCAGAGCTTATGAATACTACTCATCCCCTTCTACCCAGAAGGAAGTTATCTGGATGCCTAGAATTGCATGAGCAGGTTGTGTCCCTGAAGTTTTTTACTGTAAGGAGTTGGTCACCTGCTGCGCAAAAAATTATTTTCCGAACCAGTGGATTATCCAGTTGCGATACCATTCCCGAGTCTCCCCATCGCCTCAAGTATTTCGAAATATGTTGAGACTTCCTAACCCAATGCTTACTTTCAAGGGCGAGGATTACAAAGAGTTCTTAAAGAAGCATGATAATGGATTGGACCTCTTACCAGAGTTCTTAGAGAACCCATCAGTCATTCCCGGGGACATGACCAGATTATAGGTTAGTTCATTTAAAAACCCTTTCCGAGAAATTGCATGGATTTTCACGAGGATAACGAACAAGAAAGTACATCTAGCATCTCTCAGATGATTCTTTATATTTTATATTTTACGTTGAAGGAACAAGCCATCTTTGATTGGGGCAAGTTGATTTCCATTGAAATCTCTTCCCAATTATTGAAATACACAAGGAAAAATAAATTATTTATGTCATCATATTTAATTTTTGTGGTAGCGTATTGTTGTCCATTCCCTATATTATCTCTGTGTAAGAAGATAAACTGTGAATTTGACCCAATTACCTTTTGGTACCAGACATTATGGAGACACAACGCCTCCCAACATTTTTATGAAGTCTGTAATGATTTTGTTTCTGTTTTTAAAGGGTTGATATTTGGAAAGGATATTCCCTGGATGTCTGACCAGGCGAGCAAGTTCCTGGATAGGAAGGGCACACTGGAAAAAGTGGATAACTATAATGTTATAAGGATTTTTGGGTCCAAACAAAATCCTTCCTTCCTTCGATGTCACATATCTGGTACAATGTTTCTTGCTGAGATAGCAAGGTCGTACACCTACTGGTTGCATTTTTCCACGAAAAGAGAAAAAGGAAATTCATTCCTCTACCTTGTAAATTCGGGGATTTCATAGTCAGGAATATGAACAAGATTGATGGTTTTGTGGGCCACTTCCACAGCTTCAATTTGAAATATGTTGAAAAAGTAAAAGGGTTTGACCTTGATGGTAGTTTTGTAGAACACCTATTCGCTGTCGGTTTCAACAGTTCTTTCATTAACACTGTCCTGAATGAAGATGAATATAAATCCTCAGGAAGTCCTGCTCATGACATCAGAGACCTAGAGACAATACTCAACAACAATGAGTCGTACAAGAAGAAATGAAAAGGCTTGGGTGAGAAAAGTGTCCAATCCCCGACCACCACACCCAAGACTAAAACATATCGGAGCAGCACTCCAATGGACTACCCAAGAAAGAAAGTCACACACAGTTATTCAGGTGGAGGAGGAGACAAGAACCCTCCCTCCGACAAAATTGAAAGTTCTCACAAACTTCTCGCGAGAAAAAAAAGAAAAATAATAGTGCAAGAATAGGAGGGACCAAGGGGAGAAATTGATATCCATGATCTCTCCCTCGAAGATATGGAACTAGAACTTGACATTGACAAAATGTTCCTTGATGACAACCAACTAGAGAGAACTGCTCCCCATAACCCTGAGATGGAAATAATTGGGATCGATACTGTTATTCCCGATATCTAGGGATAACTAGGAGATCATGTCTCGAGGCCCACATGGTCCTAGACATGGAGTACCGAGAGCGGGATTGACTTGAGCATGGCCCTGGAGGGCCCATCTTTCTTCTCCTTCGT
>JASDQU010279498.1:0-14799 GCA_032191745.1 Picea mariana
CTGATCCATCTTTTTCTAGTCATCTGCAGAAGTTCCTGTAGGTGTAGTACCTGGATCTACTGTGATCCACTGATCTCTATCCACCAAAATATCTTCCATCTTGAGCTTCCACAACTCAAAGATTTTCCCAATAAAATTCTCGATCTCCATATTCGAATTGCTTGCCATTTCTTTTCACCTATAAAACAATACTGCAGATCTCCCACTGTAACAAGGCTTATCACAGTCCCGAGCCAAACCATTGACCACAAAGGCATCCCCCTGAAGCCAATAAATCTTCGATACCAAATGTAAATTCTAACCTTGTACAATGTCTACTGTAAACAAATATTTAGAAAAGAATAGAAAAGATACAATGGAAAATACAAACATTACACATATATTTTTCCCCTAGAAACCCAAACCGGGAAAACCAGCATATATTATATTCATTCATTGTGTTACATTCTTTACAATACAATATACATATAGGAGCCAGTGACATCCAAAACCCTAACCCAATGACCTGGATTAGTCCAAAACCCTAATTTCTTAACCGAAAATATAAAACCATCAGCAAAAACCTTGTGCCGAAAAAACCACCTAAATACATGACATGTTTCCCAAGGTAGGTGTCACATTTCCCAAGGCAAGAAAAAAAATTTCGGAGGCGCTTCTCCCAGACCCCCGCACGAGGGGCTCCATTCCCCTGCGTGCCTGGCGCATACACTCAGACACTACTACTCGTGCAAATAATATAACACATACCCAACAGATGGCACCTGATCTCTGCGACATTTCTGGAGTAACTTGCAAGCCAACGCCTACATCGCAAACCTAACAATATCATTGTTTATCCTCATGACATCTAATCCATGTGATCCTATGTGTGTTCCATATTTTTTCTTCATATTTTCCTCTAATTATTTTTCCTGAGTATTTTTTGTGAACAAGGGTAGTGGGTCTTCCTCTATTGTTAACAATCCTATAATATGTGCTCTAAGTTGGGTGTTGATCGACACTAACTTGCCCAACTAGAGAAACCCTCCATGGATGCAATGCACCAATAATTTGATGTAGATGTTGATTTCTTTGGTTCAGCCAAAATGTGGGATCTCCAACAGGTTTAGTATTAATGTTCTTTGTAGTCATGTTGCCCACTCATGCAGCTCGACTATGAGTAATAGTGAGTCTAGGTTGAGTCATGTGCATAGATAGTTCTATGGATCTAACTTCGATAATTTATTCAGGTTTTCCATATCGTGGTATGAAAAATAAACTTCCTACTACACACAACATATCTCCCTCAATAGTGACCCCAGGTGGAATCACCAATGTAAAAAAATCATACTTTGACTCCTTGGGAAGCCTAACTTTCTTTGTTGTTGGATTTCTAGGTGACACATATTCCCTAGGAAAGTGGATTGGATTTGATGTCTCTTCTCTTGGGGTTTCTTCCTGTATAGGTATTGATGCCTGCTTACTATGCAGTTTCTTCATCTGTGATGTGGATGCTCCCGCCTTTGGTGGTGCCATGGATTTCTACAACTCAAATCTGTCTACAGCTTACTCGGTGTAAAATATGGCTCTCCTCTGGATCTTTGTTCTCTTTGAATGTTCAAACAATAATAACTCATTCTCATCGCCTCTCATATACTTTTATATCACGTTTCTAGCTATTATCTTCCTCTTCACGCTAAAATTCTCAGTCCATTTGATTTATTCACATTCAATTCTCATCCACACTTTGCATTAATTTCATATTTTTCGATGGATTGTGGTCTTGATTTTCTAGCTTGTCAAAATATGGTCATCAATTTTCATTTATGACTACGTCTTTTTTCCATATTGCCATCATGTTTTCTCTTTAATGATTTTCTCATCATCCGTGAAAGTATTTATCCTATCTCTTTTTGTGTGAAATTCAATTCTACTTTCTATGTGCAATTCAATAATCCTTCTTACGCACCTTCCTCTTTATTTCCGTGAAATTTTCTTGTTCATCTATTTTTCTGCTAATTTGACTCTTTGAACAATGTCTGATTCAAAACTTCAAGCCTCAAGATCTTGTATTGCTTATTTTCTTTTCTCTTTTTTTTTCATATGGTACAGATATTATATTTCACGTACTACACATTCAAGCCAGTGCACAAAATAATGGTTGTCCCTATAGAGTTTCAGTTGACTACCATTGACCAGTTCTTCCATGATTTCCCCATTCAGTTTCTCCAACAGAACCACACTTTCTTCTGTAAAATATCTTATCACATATGGACCCAACCAGGGAATTTGGAACTTTCTAGGGTGTTGCAAAAAATTGTTGTCATAGAGAGAAACTAGGTCTCCCATCTAGAACTTCTTCCATTTAATATGTATGTCATGCCATGCATTTTCATGCACTTTTTGAACTTGGTGATGAAATCCTGCAACAAAGTGGAATTCCTCTAGTTCCACTAACTCTGACAGTATTTTATCTACTCCACTAGAATCTGTGAGCTTTGTTAGTTTGACAATGAGAAAAATTGACACAATGAAATCCATGGGAATAACTACTTCATGTCTCTATAATAATCAGAATGGTGTCTACCCTGTAAACGTCTTATATGTAGTTTGGTATTCCCATAGTACTAAAACAATCCTTAGGTTCCAGTCATCTTGATTTACATTACATATCTTCGTCAATGCATGCTCTAGGATCTTGTTAAACTTTTCCATTGTTCTGTTCACCTAGGGTGATATGGTGTGCTCGTCTTGTGATAAATCTAAAATTCTTTTGTCAAAGAAAAAATCATTTTATTCAAAAAAGTGTCCCCTGATCACTCATAAGGATTCTCAGACATCCAAACCTTGTAACAACATACTCAAATAGAAACCATGCAACAATATTTAAGCTGCAATGTCTTATAGGTTCTGATTCAGCCCATCGGGTGAAGTAATCTGTCGCAGTGATTATATATATTGCGCCTGACCTTTTTGATGGTGGGTTGATCAGTCCAATGAAATAAACCACCCATTTATCAAAATCCTACAACATAAATTGTGGTATTAAAGGAATATCGTCTCTTATGGATGGCTTCCCAACTTGTTGACAAACATCAAAGGTCTAACATAACTCCTTAGCATCGTTATTAAGGGTGGGCCATCGAAGTCCTGCGTGCAAGATTTTCTAATCCATCACCTTCCCTACATAGTGGCATCCACCCATTCCTTCATGTTCTTCCAATAGTATCATAGGTCTCTTGTGCTCCAATACACATCGTCGAAGAATACCATTTATGTCTAACTTATACAAATTTCCCACTATAAGTTGATAATATGTTGCCTTCACTACTAGATTAGCCCCACTCGAAAATTGTAAAGTCGAGTGGGGATACTCATGTGCTCAAGAACTAAACAATATATTCAAATTAATCATCAACCATATGCAGTGAAAACAAGTTCACATCTAATAGAGTTTCATCCACATTTCCTACACATTCCCTTGTTAATATGTGTGAAAAATGATCATGTCTTGTATTTAATTTTCCTAGTTTCACAATCACTTCAAAATCATACTCCTAAAATAATACCAGCCATTACATATCTCCCCCTCAAACACTATCTTATTGAATAAGTATCTTGATGAAAAATGATCTATTTACATATTAAAGTGTGATCCCAACATATCATTCCTAAACTTTTGTAGTGCATACACCATTGCAAGTCCTTCACACTCTATAATAATGTAATTTTTTCCAGTAATCAAAAACTTTATACTGGAAAATGCAATGACATGATCCAAACCTCCTTCCCTTGGTTGAGTTATAAATGTGCCTAACTCTATAGATGATGCATCTACATGGACATGGAATTCGTTCTTCCAGTATGGAAATACTAAAACTGGCGCAGTAAAGAGTTTCTGGTTCAAGGTATCCAAGCTTTGCTAACATTATGTGTTCCATTGAAACTTGAATTTCCTCTTCAACAAAATTTCCATGGGAGATGTGATCTTTGCGTATCCTCTAATAAAATTTATGTAGTACGCCCTATCACCCAATGTTTCTCGTAGTTGTCACATTGAATTAGGTGGTGAAAAATAAACAATAACAACAATATTCACATAATCAACCAAAAGTCCTTGTTTACAAACTACATGACCCAATATGATACCAAATGGTGCACAAAAAATGCACTTCTTCAAGTTCAAGGAAATCTGGAACTTCCTACATCTGTCCAACATCAAGTGCAAAATTTCATTATGGTCCTTCAACAAACTGAACACTATCCAATCATATAAGTATACTTCTAGGAATTTATGAATAAATTCTTTAAAATCTGCGACAACAACTCGAAAAAATATTGTTGGTACATTTTTCAATCCAAAAGGCATGATTGTATATTGATAAAATCCCCATTCCGTCGCAAATCTTTTCTTATTCCTATCCTCCTGTGCAATATTAATTTGGTAATACCCATAGAATCCATCAGTAAATGAGTAAGTTTCATGTCCTCCTGCATTATCCAAAACTTCATCTATAAATGAGGCAGGAAACAGGTCATTTAAGAAAGCATCATTCAATTTCCACACATCCATGTAAATTTTGATTCCAACAATTTTTCTTGTCCTCAATCACCATCGGACTGATCCACTCCGACTCTGCGATAGGTTCAAGAATCTTATCTTCCAACATCCTGTCTATTTTTTCTTTCACTTTCTTCTTTTATACTAGGTATAATCAATATGGTCTTTTCTTCATTGCCTTGGAATCTAGCTTCAAAGGGATCGTCATCTCCTGTAGCTTCTCTATGATCCCTTTCATTTATGAAATTGTAGTTGGAAAAAGGTCCTATTATTCACATAGTAAATTAGCAATCTTTTTGACAGTTTCTTCATTCGATTAGTATCCAATGTTTGCAAACTTTGGATCATCCTTTGTACCAATATTCAACTTCTATTTTTTCAATGAATTTGCATACTCGACAGATTCAAGCTCGAGACCCTCTACTTTGTGCTCTCCTTTGGTTTCTATTACTTTCAAAGTTTTTGGGTTTTCATCATCCTGGTATTCTCTAGCAACATTATAGCATTCCAAAACCTATTGAGTAGTCAAAGAAGATCCAGGCACACTACATAAGGGAACTGGTCCCGTCAAGTCTTCTGATGTAAAACTCGTGTTTTGATAATATGTAGAGTTGTGTTGACCAAATGGGCATAATCTTCAAAATTGAAAGATACTTTGAAGTTTCAAGTCAAATATTCCCAGTCTATTATTCCTCTGCATAATTCTAGTTCTATATACTAGTTCTTTGGGATCGTATCCAGAGTTTGTACAAAAAAGTTTTTCCAATCCTTTTAAGATACTGAGTTCCATGTTTTAGTGCACTATGAAATATGATATGTAGGACAACTCAAACTAGTATAATTTTGTGCAATATATTTATTTTATGTTCTGAACCTAACCTATAATAGCCTTCAACATTGCTGCAAATTATCTATTCTATCCTTATGTGCAGGCCGCCACCTTGCAGGAGTTGCTTTCAATGTGATATCTAAAGATAGCAATCTTTGTTGTTCTGATATATGCAATTTGACTTATTTTACAAAATAATCTATATATGTTTGTCCATCATACTTTCTGGGATCATGTACCTCAGCTCCAATCCAATGCAATGTGTAGGTAATATGAGCACATATCCTTGTAAATACTTAATGTAACCTTTGTTGCCAATGTTCTAGGGATTATTCTGAATCTGACATGCAAGAATTGATACTTTTCCAAATGCGTATACCCCCAACAGTAGGATTAATATAATCATCTCTCCACGTGGTCACATTGTAAGGGTTATCGATTACTTTTCCCCTTTCTGGTTCCACATATCGTCTTCCTTCTATGGGATCCAATGGCATAGTAACTCTCAAGTATTCTACTTCAAAGGTCATTTGTATACTTTTCAAATCAATAATGGTTTGGTTATCAAATGGCCTATCGATTCCAAGTAATGTTGGGTAAGGTTTAATACCATCCACTATCTCAATTACTTAAAAATATGTTGTGCTACACACCCCATCGATATTAGCATTCACCCTTGTCACTCTTCCAATTAGAAAAAACTTGTGCTCGTTTTCTAACCTCAACCAAATTGGTGACCAGATCAACTTTGGTTTTCCCATCATATCTGATGTCTTCTTTGGAATAATGTTCACATCATATCCCAAATACAATATGATATTATCCATATCATAGTCTCCTACTTGTGCATTAAGTCATAATTCCCTATTCATCATTTTCTTGTGTTGTACCTAGTTAATTGCTTGTTTTTCACCAGGTAATCCTTTATCTTGTGCACATGGGTCGATCATCCCATGGAATGCATTTAATGCAATTTATTCCTTCCTTAGTTATAAACTGGTATTTATGTGATCAAGTGGTCATTGGATGGAGGTATGTCATACATACGTTTCAAAGTCAATTTTCCCCATTATGTTTCTAGTAGTTTCTTCCTAGATTTATTTTATGTCTCTCTCTCTCTTTTAGAGGGTCAAACATCAAAGGAGGTTATGTTGGTTCCCTGAACCACTGGTCGGTCCAATTTCCTTATTCTGTCACATCATATCATGTTCTTTCTCCTTTGTACGTAACTATTTTTACCCTTGGTCAATCATCACGCTCTTCTATTTCTCTCATCTGCACATTATGGCTGTTTTTCTCCTTCCACTTTGCGATAAATTGTGGACAATATTTCGTTGCATGATCCAGTTATTTGCAGTATGTACATGTCGTACAAGGATTCTGAAAGTCTCATGACAAATGTCAAGGTTAGTTATAGTTGTAGAAAATAATCGATCCTCTTCCATTGTTTAATCCTCTATTGTTGGTTGTGGAGCCTGATTATCTTCCTAATTCAGATTTCTTTGTTTTCAGTTGTGTTTATACCCCATGAATACTGATCCAGATTATTTTTGGCATTAAATGAGAGTGGAGATGTAATAAATAAATTCACAGAGAAATCACAGATATTCAATAATATAACAAAAATTTATCAGAGATGCAACCATAAACACAGATATACAGTGATACACGATTTCTATTAATCAAAGAAATGTACAGAGACTGTAAAAATACAGAGTGAAGACTCACTAGAATGGTGACATCTTATCTTTGAGAAGAGATGTGACGACGACTTGCATTCGTAAGAAGATGATTACAATGAGGCTCTGAAGGCATTTTTACAATAAACAGGAATACAAAAACCCTAGAAATCCAAAAACGTAACCCTGGGAGATGAAGCACCAAAAGCCATGTGGGCCCCGTTTGGGTAAGTTAGTACATTAACTTCCCGGGGTCGTAAGTTTTTCATACGATCTCCGTTTTATGCATATGATAGCTTGTTGGAAAGGTATGGTTGAGGAGATTCATTTTCAGGGCTTATTCATGCCATAGGATATCATTGAGAAACTCTATCTTGAAAAACCTTCATTTGGGCCCTCAAATTTGACCCAAAAATTAAAAACTGCTAAAAATAGTAAATTGCCAAAATTGCTAGAAAACNNCACCTAGATCAATCCTCCATCCTTAGGAAGTAATGGTCTCCATTGCATTGAGTTCCCGTGGGAGAGGGAAAAGCATTTGTTGAATCTGCATCTTGGTGAGCTACTTGCCTTCCTGGAGACGTCGCGCTGCTCAGTTTGTGGAAGTCTATCATGAACCTGTTGAGGCTAAGACTATTCAAAAAGTCGGGCTACATGAGAGGAAAGTGTGCAGAAGGAATCTTTGCGCTTTGCTACAACATTGTCGACCTGCTTCTGTTGGATAGAAGGTGCTTGGAGTGAGGCTATAGTGGTTCCAGTGTCCTTATGTTCCCCTTTTGAACATATTGTGAAGAAGCTGAATTTTGCAGTATGAGATAATACCTTGCGACACTTTTTAGGTGGAATAGTAGTCGGAACTACCTCTAGTATTCTGTAGAGATGACCCCCCAGAGAAACAATGACACTGTGAGGTCGAGACTCATAAACAACATGGCGCTTCCACATATATGGTTGGCCAAAGAGAACATCATAGACATCTAATGGGGAAAAATCACATAATAGCTCATCCTTGAAGGGTTGGATGTCATATGACAATCGACACTATTGGCTGACATGGAGATCGTGTCTTTAGCGAAGCCACCCGATGTTGTATGGTTGTGGGTGTGGTATTGTCGACAATCCCAACTATTTGATGACCTCTGCTGAGATGAGGTTCTTATGGCTTCTGCTATCAACAATAAAATGTAGCGAGATCCCCTTCACCCACATCTCTGAATGAAAAAGACATTACCCCTCTTTAGGATATATTGGTTCTTCTAGTTGAATTGCTGCGGTCGTGACAATAGTAGTGGGGTCTACGTCAATGATCTGTCCTTTACCAATATTTTAAGAATCAGATTCTGAATTAGGGTTCGACTTCTTGTCTTTGATCTCAGTCACCAATGATTGTTTTGAGCAACATTCATCAATGTTGTGCCAGGGGATTTTGTGGAAATCACACCATTTTTCGGTGTCCTTCTTTGTCTTCCTGTGACCATTCTTTTCCTGTGGCTTGGACTGGTTTTTGAGAGACTTTTTGTTAGGTATTTCTTTGTCACACTTTGGTTGTTGCGGATTTGCAGGCCCGAACTCCCATTTGTTATCGTGCCAGAATTTCTACTCAATTTTAACAGCATATCGATAGGCAACACCGAGTGATGAGATGTCCAGAAACTCCATTTCAGTTTGGATGTATATGTGTAGAGCCCTATGGTATTTCAGAACCAAACATCATTCAGAGTCTTTGATACCCAGCTTGGTGCACAAGGTATGGAAGGTATTGGTGAAATCTGGAACCACTTGGCCCCTCTCTTGCCATAGTGTGGTCCATCTCATTTACTGGTCCTCATAGTTGCCAACAAGGTAATACTGTTCCTTTACCGCATCCACAAAAAATCTCATGTGGGCTCAACCCCATATATTCTAGACTCCTGTGTGGAAATCTACTCCTAGTAAGTTTCCCGCCAATGTTTGACATGGGGGAGAGCCTTAAGGAGCATGAAGATGATCTTTTCTCTGTTGGAAAAATTATGAATAGAGAAATAACCTTCTAACAAATTTAACCTTTTATCTAGGGCACCCACATCTATCTGACCTTCAAATATAGGAATATCAAAATTGACCTGTACCTTAAAAGGAGAGGTGCCTCCAAAGTGGCCACTTGATGAAGATGTGCCTAATGCTATCGACAGGCATTGAAGGATGTGGGAAAAATTCTCCATCATTTCGTCCCTCTGTCGCATGAGAGCATGCTCAAGCAACAGACTTATAGGATTGTTTGCTCCATCGTTTTTATTTTCTTCCGCCATTGAGGGTTTCTTAGGTGTGAGAGAGCGATTGTCCTCAAGAGAGAAAAGCTCGAGACCCAACTTTCTATACTCAGACCTCGTCAGGGACATGCACTGAAAAAATGATCAAGAACAACCTGCTCTGATACCACGGATCCAGAATATTTTTGACATGAAATGAGAGCGAAGATGTAATAAAGAAATGCACAGAGATATCGCAGATATTCAATAATATAACAGAAATGTATCAGAGATGCAACCATAAAAACAGATATACAGTAATACACAATTTCTATTAATCAAAGAAATGTACAAAGACTGTAAAAATACAGAGTGAAGACTCACTAGAATGGTGGCAACTTATCTCTGAGAAGAGATGTGAAGGCTATTGCATTCGTAAGAATATGATTACAATGAGGCTCTGAAGGAATTTTTACAATAAATAGGAAGGCAAAAACCCTAGACATCAAAAAACCTAACCCTAGGAGATGAAACGCCAAAAGCCATGTGGGACTCATTTGGGTAAGTTAGTATATTAACTTCCCAGGGTCGTAACGTTTGCATGCGATCTCCGTTTTAGGCGTATGATAGCTCGTTGGAAATGTATAGTTGAGGAGATTCATTTTGGTGGCTCAATCATGTTGTAGGCTATTATTGAGAACCTCTATCTTGAAAAACCTTCATTTGGGCCCTCAAATTTGACCTGGAAGTTAAAAACTGCTAAAAATAGTAAATTGCCAAAATTGCCAAAAAACTATTTTGGGCTAGTCAGAAAAGGTGGGTGGCTACTGATATCCATCTAGATCAATCCTCTCTCCTTAGGAAGAAATGGTATCCATTGCGTTGAGTTCCCAGGGTATAGGGAAAATCGTTTATTGAATCTGCATCTTGGTGAGTTGCTTGTCTTGCTGCAGACGTCGCGTTGCCTAGTTTGTGTAAGTTTGTCACGAACTTGTTGAGGCTGAGGTTGTTCAAAAAGTCGGGCTACATGAGAGGAGGGTGTGCAGAAGGAATCTTTGCACTTTACTGCAACCTTGTCGACCTGCCTCTATTGGATAGAAGGTGCTTGGGGCAAGGTTGTAGTGGTTCCAGTGTCCTTATGTTCCCCTTTTGAACATATTGTGAAGAAGATGAATTTTGCAGTATGAGATACTACCTTGCGACACTTTTTAGGTGGAATAGTAGTTGGAACTACCTTTTTTATTCTATAGAGATGACCCCCCAAAGAAACAATGACACTGCAAGGTCGAGACTCATAAATAGCATGGTGCTTCCACATATATGGTTGGCCCAAGAGAACATGACAAACATCCAGTGGGGCAACATCACATAATACCTCATCCTTGAACGGATGGATGCCATATGAAAATCAACATTGTTGGCTGACATGAAGATATCATCCTTGGCGAAGCCACCCGATGTTGTATGGCTGTGGGTGTGGTATTGTCGACAATCCGAACTGTTTGACAACCTCTGCTGAGATGAGGATCTTCTATCTTCCACTATCAAAAATAAAATGCAGTGGGATCCACTTCACCCACATCTATGAATGAAAAAGGTGTTCCCCCTCTTTAGGATCTGTTGGTTCTTCTGGTTGAATTGTTGCGGTCGCGACAATAGTATTGGGGTCTGCATCAATGATCTATCCTTTACCAGTATTTTCAGAATTAGATTCTGAATTAGGGTTCGGCTCCTTGTCTTTAATCTCGGCCACCAATGACTGTTTTGAGCGACATTCATTGGTGTTGTGCCAGGGGCTTTCGTGGAAATCACACGATTTTCCAGTGTCCTTCTTTGTCTTCTCATGACCCTTATTTTCATGTGGCTTGGACTGGTTTTCAGGAGACTGTTTGTTAGGGATGTATTTGTCATACTTTGGTTGTTGCGTATTTGCAGGCACGAACTCCCATTTGTTCTTATGAATGAATTTCTGCTTGATATTAACAACATATCGATAGGCAACACTGAGTGATGAGATTTCCAGAAACTCTATTTCATTTTGGATGTATCTGTGTAGAGCCCCACGGTATTTCAGAACCAAATTTCATTTGAATTATTTGATACCCAACTTGGTGCACAAGGTATGGAAGGAATTGGTGAAATATGGAACCGCTTGGACCCTCTCTTGCTGCAGTGTGGTCCATCTGATGTATTGGTCCTCATAGTTTCCAACAGGGTAATATTGTTCCTTTACCGCATCCACAAAAAAATCCCAAGTGGGCTCATCCCCATATATTCCAGATTCCTCTGTGGAACTCTGCTCCTAGTAAGTTTCCCACCAATGTTTGACATGAGGGAGAGCCTTAAGGAGCATGAAGATGATATTTTCTCTGTCAGAAAAATTATGAACAGAGAAATAACATTTTAACAGATTTAACCATTTATCTAGGGCACCTGCATCTATCTGACCTTCAAATATAGGAATATCAAAATTGACCTATACCTTAAAAGGTGAGGTGCCTCAAAAGTGGTCTCTTGATGAAGATACATCTGATTCTATCGAGAGGCATTGAAGGATGTGGGGAAAATTATCCATCATTTCGTCTCTCTGTCGCATGAGAGCTTTCTCAAGCAATAGACTTGTAGGATCGTCTGCTCCAACGTTTTTCTTTTCTTCCGCCATTGAGAGTTTCTTGGGTGTGTGAGAGCCATTGTCCTCAAGAAAGACAATATCGAGACCCAAATTGCTATACTCGGACCTCGTCGGGGACATGCACTGAAAAAAATGATCAAGAACAACCTTCTCTGATACCATGGATCCAAATTATTTTCAGCATGAAATGAGAGCGGAGATGTAATAAAGAAATGCACAGAGATATTGCAGATATTCAATACTATAAAACAAATGTATCATAGATGCAAACATAAACATAGATATACAATTATAAATTATTTCTATTAATGAAAGAAATGTACAGAGACTGTAAAAATACAGAGTGAAGACTCACTAGAATGGTGGCAGCTTATCTCTGAGAAGAGATGTGACGGCTACTCGCATTCATAAGAAGATGATTACAATGAGGCTCTGAAGGCATTTTTACAATAAACAGGAATGCCAAAACCCTAGTCATCCAAAAACCTAACCCTAGGAGATGAAGCGCCAAAAGCCATGTGGGCCCCATTTGGGTAAGTTAGTACATTAACTTCTCAGGATCGTAACTTTTGCATACGATCTTTGTTTTAGGCATATGATAGCTCGTTGGAAAGGTATAGTCAATAAGATTAATTTTGGGGGCTCAATCATTCCATAGGCTATCATTGAGAACCTCTATCTCAAAAAACCTTCATTTTGGCCCTCAAATTTGACCCGGAAGTTAAAAACTGCTAAAAATAGTAAATTACCAAAATTGCGAGAAAATTGTTTTGGGCTAGTCGGAAAAGGTTGGTGGCCACCAATATCCGCTTGGATCAATTAATTTACACCTTAGAAGAATTTACACTCCTCCAGGCAGGGTAGTAGAAGGGGGGTTACCCCCCTTGCGAGGTCTTAGGGGGCTATCATCGTGATTGGGGGGTCTGGGGGAAAGTGGGACCCCATCAAGAGTTCGGGGGTGAATCCACCAAAGGAAAAATTTCCTTCTAAATGTATATTTTAATTTCATATTAAATATGTATGGTTCAGTATAAGGTCATATATTTGAGGGTAGAAGTTATGTTAGGGTTTTTTTCCCTAAAAGGAAACCCTCTTTTATGAGGGAAATCTATTGCGACTATGCATAATTGTGAATATTGTATTATGTGAGAGGAGAATGTGAGAGAAATAAAAGGAATTTACAATAGATGTGTTGTAGGTTGTATCCTTTCATTTGTTGGATAATAATAAAGGAAGGACCTGGCACTTTCTCTAGTGGATGTAGCCCACACTGGGTGAACCACGTATATTTGTGTCTATATTGTATTGTGTATCTTCTATGTTTTATTTCTGCATTTGTTTTATTTTATTTCTCCACAATACCATTTTTCTAACAACTGGTATCAGAGAAAAATGTAACTCGTAAGAAAAGATGGTTCCTAGTTCGAGTGGGAGCAATGGAGGAAGATGGAAAGTTTAGGGTCATGAAATTTAACAACCAAAACTACCAGTTATGGAAGATGCAGATGGAATATTATTTATATCAGAAGGATCTATTCCTACCATTGGGTGGAATATCAAAGAAGTCGACGACCATGAAGGACGAAGAATGGGAGGATCTTGAAGGAAAATCATTAGGACCGATACAATTGAGCCTCGTAATGTCGGTGGCGTTCAATATTTCGAAAGAAACGACAATGAAGGATTTGATGGAAGCATTGTGTAAACTGTATGAAAAACCCTCGGCGTCCAATAAGGTATTTCTAATGAAGAGATTATTTAATATGAAGATGTCAAAATGTGGATTTGTTGCAGATCGTTTAAATGAATTTAATACAGTTAATAATCAACTAATTTATGTAAAAGTGGACTTTGATGATGAGGTCAGGGCTCTTCTAATCTTGTGTTCATTTCCAGAAAGATAGAATGGCTTGGTCATGGATGTAAGTAACCATGTATCTGGTTCAAACACTTTAAAATTTGATGATGTTGTTGGTGTTATCCTTAGTGAGGAAATGCGAAAAAAAAGAGTAGGAGAGACATTAGGTAATGCGTTAAACAGGGAGAAAAGGGGAAGAGAAAAGGATAGAGGAAAGGGCTCAGGGAATCACGAGAATTATATGAAGGGTAGATCCAAATCCAAACTTGGAAATATAGAGTGTTAGAATTTTGGAAAGAAAGGACATCTGAAGAAAGACTGCAGAGCTCCAAAGAAACAAAGAGATGGACAACAGGAGAAAAATCAGGAAGCAAATGTAACAGGTGATGTGTTACATGATGATTTGATTCTTTTTGTAGATAATATTTCTCAGTCTTGCGTAGTATATTCAAGGGCTTCATTTCATGCCACACCCCATAGGAAAAATTTTCTATATTATGTTCAAGGTTATTTTGTACAAGTTCATTTGGGTGATGACGCGCCATGCAAAATTGTTGCAATGGGAAAGGTAAGACTAAAGCAAAGGAATGGAATCCAATGGTTGTTGAAAGAGGTAAAACATGTTCCAGATCTAAGGAAAAATATAATTTCAACAGGGAAGTTGGCAAGTGAAGGTTGTATATCCACATTTATAGATAAAGTGTGGAAGTTCACCAAAGGATCATTGGTGATAACAAATGGAGAGAAGGTAGTTACATTGTATTTATGTACTTTTAATACTAAATCTTCTATCTCTTTATCTTTTACAGGAGTGGATACAACACTATGGAATTACAGGCTTGGAGACATGAGTGAGAAGGGAATGAAGATAATTCACAAAATAAATTTGTTGCCATATCTTAAACAACTTGATTTGTATTTCTGTGAGCATTGTGTTTATGAAAAACAAAAGAGAGTTAGATTTCTCAGAGTAGGAAAATAAAAGAAGAGTGAAAGGTTAGAGCTTGGACATACAGATGTATGTGGACCAGAT
>JASDQU010279504.1:0-10220 GCA_032191745.1 Picea mariana
AGTTCTCAAGCATGTGGGACAAGTTGCATATCAGTTAGCTCTACCCAGTCAGTCAAAGCTACATCCTGTTTTTCATGTTTCATGCTTGAAGAAGGTGATTGGAACCAGGTGCCAAATTCAAACCAACCTTCTAGAGTTAGCTGAAGAAGGATCCATTTGGCTACAACCAGAAGCAGTTTTGGACCAGCGTGAGCATCACCTGCATTAGAGAACCATCAAGGAAGTGCTAGTACAGTGGAAAGATATGACTCCAACAGATGCCACTTGGGAACCAACTACCATTCTGCAGCAGTTTCTACATCTCAAGCCTTGAGGACAAGGTTGTTTTTAAGGGGGCGGACATGTTAAGGTCCTAACCCGCACATAGGTAGATCAATGTATTCGGATGTAATAAAGGTCAATATTAATAAGGTCGTTCAATAAAATAGAATAAGGCGGATGTAAGAAGACCTAATAGAAGATTCCGCTTCTAGAAGGATCTTCCTCTAGATTCTTCTCTTAATAGACATATTTAGTATAAATAAGGTTCAAGGGTATGAGAACCCTAGCTTGGAGATTATTGTAACAGAGCATTGCTCGACTGGAGGTTGCCCCCTCGAAGAGGCCTGTGAACATTTCTTTCTGAATCAAGGTGCTTTTCTATTTCTATTTCGTATATCATTTCTGTGTATTGTGAAGATTATGCTGGATATTTTACTGTTATTCTGCCATTTCTAGCATTTTATTTTTGTTCTGCATATTTTATATATCTGGTATCTTGCATGCATAAGCAATAAATGAGAAAAGGAGGAATACTTTCCTCACTTTAAAACTCTGAATTATGAGGCTAAGTTGTGTACTTTGAAACGAACAACAGTGATATCAAGTACAATTGGTAATTAAAAGATAAAGTATTGAATGTGTTTAAATGGCCTCGATTAAGCCAGGATATGCAAAGACAATGAGACCTTGGAGATAACTTAGCTAGACGTAAAGTTCCAGGTTATGTAGAAAGAGTTGGAAAGGGAAGATTCTCTTAACTCCTTTCCTACTTATTATTATGTTTCTCTAGGATAAGAGACCGATATGTTAGTATGTGGATAATTTTGGCATGAGAAATGTTGATGGATGTGTGACCATATGAACAGTTGAAAATTTTGATTTTGTTTACCCTCATGAAAACATTGAGGATAGTGTCATGGAGTGCATTTAGATATGCAAGGAAATATATGAAAATGTGTATCAATTTAAATGTTATGATACATGCATTTTATTTTAACATGAAAACTAATGTAATTATGAATGTGATTATGTATGTCACATGTAGAAAAATAAGTTGAGTTGTTGGGGAAAACAACTACCAATGATGGACAACCTCGAGAAGAGGACAATTGTAAGAGGTTGTTGTTGGAAGATTGATGAAGGGACTTTGAGAGTTCCCATGAAGCACCACTAATGAGATAATATCATAGAGGGTGATGGCATCTAGAATAGATATAAAAGTGTTCATGCTTATGTGGCATGAGATTTGAAAGGGATTGGGTAAGAATTTCTTATGAAATAATTTTTTTTTTTAATAAAATGAAAATATTTTTGTTATGGTTGTTGTATATCGTTGATACTCAAACATGGGTATGACTCTAGAGAGGGAGACCTAAAGGATAGAGGGAGGAATATATAAAATCCAAGGATTATTGAGATCCTTGCAAGATATTCATGAACAAATATGTCATGAATACATTGACCCATCTAAGAGTGGTTGGGAACGAAAATGCTCATAGGAAACACATTTCTTAAATGCATTGAGAAGATGTAGGTGGTAAGAGAGTGGTCATGTATAGGACTGCCCATTGTGGAAGAAGTATCTTTCAGTACTCTACAGAGTTGTAGAATGGTAAATAAGGGAATTGGGTGAACAAGAATATTGGCACCCTTATTGTCAAACAAAGAAAGAATGTTGAAATGCATTCATATGATATTTTCATAAAATATATGCTAATTTGAGGTTATGATCAATCTAAAGAAGGAAGAATAGTCCTGTTGTAATATGAATATGGATAGAGAATTGATATGGTGAGAGGTTGGTTGAGACCCAACATATCCAGGAAAAGTGCCTAATATGAAAAGTGATGACCTGAAATCACTGCCAGGGGTGCAACATGTGAGGATGTGACCATAGACAGTGGCATGTTGATTAAATTCATTCGATGATTGATTTGATTGGAACATCTTGGAATGATAATACGAATCATAAGAAACAAAAGATAATTCCTTGAATAGATGAATGTGATGCAATTGTTAGAATGCACAAATTAATAATTGTTTACTATGAAAATATATGTTCATGATAAACTAATAGTTTGTTGGTTGTGTGAAGATTGAAGTTGTAAGATGGTCTTGGATATGGAAATAGTGTAGGACCACAAGGGAGACCAATGCATGTTTTTTATAAAAGGACCAAACTAAATAGAAAAGGAAATCTCATATTTGTGGAATCTGATTCCTATGAGGAACAGATCTGAAAATGGAATTGTGAAATTTAAAAATCTATGGATGACAGGTTTGAAACAATTTTGATTTACTAATGAAAGCATCTCACTAATTTACATATGAATGTAAATAGAGGTGAAATGAAAAGGATATCTCCAGGGAGGGTAGATGGTGACTATCAAATAAGAAGGCATGGAAGAAGGCTATTGTTCTAACAAGAGAATTTTTTAATAAGTCATCAGCACCATAACGAATGTTGTACTATGGTAACATGGGTCGAAGGGATTCTTTTGGTAGAGAAAGCTAGAGGGATGCCTCGGTAGAGAAATCTTGGGGGAGACTTCAGATATAAGACTCAACGAATTCTCTGAAACTCTTATTGTGTGAAAAATCCTAAGAGGGAAATATGGATCACTCGAGGGACTGCATAAGAAGAGAAGGGGATGCCTGAGTCGGAGCCAAAAAGTGAGTAACCACAAGGAAGGGGAGACTTCAATACCTCATGTGAAGGACTTAGTGGAGTCTTTAAAAAAAATTCATATGTTGATTGGGATCATGCATACAAAGGGTATGATAAGGAAGATAGTGAGGCGAATGAGTATGACAGCCATATATATGTAGATCCATGAACAACGTAGATACATATTGTGTTGATATGTGAAAGTTTTTCCCCTTGAATTATAAATAGTATTAAAATGTTCCTACATGAAATTGGACTTAATATGCATGTTGTTTGAAATCATTGTAGGTATATGCTAAATGCCAAGAGTTTGGGAAAGGACCAGATCAAGAAGAAGAAAATATTGTTGAAGTAGTTGAAAGTTAATGGCATGGTAGGTGTGGATGAAAAGAACATTGAGTATAGTGTTCCTTTAAGGGGGAGGGGATTGTAGAACCCTTGTTTCCCCCAGATTGTAATTAATCATAATCAATGATTTACACTCCATGACATGTAAATATTGTAAATATATTTCTTCTTAATTAAAAATTCCAACAAGTTGACAATGGGGTGAAGCCTTGAGTACTAGCCATGATACCACTAGAGGAATGAGAGAATGTTTTATTTGGATAAAGTAGCAATCCACTTTTCTAATGTATTATATTATAAATATTCATAACTTTCCCTCATCCCTGATATCAAGACAAATTAGTTAATGAGGTAGGATTGGTGGTTGATCAACCAACCACCCTTAGTGAATACAGGCATAGGAAATCTTCCTAGGACAGTAGGGGATTCCAACCAAAGGTACAACAGAGTACCAAGTCTGTAGTCATATTGACCCACTGGTTCCTTCTGACAGAAGAAAGGGGAGCAAGTCGAGAACCTTCCCAAGGATTCCATGTGGAGGAGATGCACGAGGAAAGGGGGAGTTTGAGAGTAAGAAAAATTGGACATGGGACTAGTCTTAGAACTAGAATAACACTATCCCTATCTGAGGGGCCATGATATTGATGTTGGATAATCATCTAATAAACCTCAAAGAGGCCCAATCTAGGAAAGGGAATCACACAGAACCCTTGGGTGGTATCATGGCTTGGCACGGGGGTGGCCTTCTGTTGTAATACGAAGTATGCAGATCCTATGGTTGGGTGGAAAGGAAGACACCCACAGTCAGTCATTATTGGCAAATTTTGTAATAGATAAGTGTTTAATTCTAGTATACCTGTATTAAATTTAATTTGTGGTGCAGAAATTCCTCGAGAACGATGTTGAATATGAATGCTAGATTTATGGGTTTGTTGTATATTTCCTTCAAAGTTCTTTACACTTATATGAGACATAATTGTATGAAATTTCTTAACTATACCTATGTGGTAGTGATAATATCAGTTCCTATGGCATCCCTCAAGTCTAACTGAGGGTAGAATGGCAAGGAAGGAACTTTGTATTTGCTTGTTGATTGTATCTACTTTTATAAGAGTTTTTGTAACCATTTAATTGCATTGAGTTGTAAGTCAGGTAAATATAGANTCATGATTTCATCTATATGTGTGTGTGTGTGTGTGTGTGTGTGTGTGTGTGTGTGTGTGTGTGTGTGTGTGTGTGTGTCACATTGCTTGGACCCCTTTACCAGTGTGTCGTGGTGTTTGGAACCCCTATGGAAAATGGACTTTTTAGGATAGGAAGAAAAAAAGGTATCCTGGAAAAACAATGAAATGCCTTGGAACCTAGGAAAATAAACCATCAACAACCCAGAAACCCTTCAGGAGAAAATGAGGAAAACCCTCGCAAAAATGACTAAGTCCAAACTCGAACTACCAAACCAATGGAGGATCCCTAATTCACTTCGGAGGATTTTGCTCATAGATTTGGCTTGGTGATTAAATCTAGGCCCTTTATCAGTACAAATTTGAGACAAGATATCAGTCATTGATCAGGTGGAGTGGAGAGATCCTAACCCTCCATCAATGTTGAGTGTGAAGCCCGTGGAGTGTGGACTCTAAAATCAACGAGGGTCATCGATCTATCGAACGATTTATGTGGATGATCCTGGACCGTTAAATCTATGTGGTTATTACAGTCGAATTTCCTTGGTCGAGATGATCCTGGAAGCTGAGGTGGAGGTAGTATGAAAAGAGGAGTCTGAGGGATGATCTAGGTCATCCATCTGGACAAGGACGTGATAAACCTCTATCGTAGATAATAGTGGGTATAATAAACCTTTGATTTTTGATGCATTAGGATAGGAAGGACTCTGAGATGAAATCTTGACCGTCCGTCACAATGAGATTTTGGAATGGGTCACAGTGCTACACTCTGAGGAAGGAACATTGTGATGAGATCTTGGTTGTTGATGTGTCAGGAAAGGAGAATTCCTAAGAGTATATCTAGTTCATCCATCCCAAGGGGTCGTTCAGAGTGGTTCATGGTGATGCACTCCAAGGCAATAATTTTGAAGAGGTAGATCTAACTGTAGATCTGTCAGATATGGGGTAGCTCCAAGGGGAGATCCTAAGCGCCCATTATGATTCCCTTTCAGGGTTTCTCATGAAATACATCACAAGGGAGGGAATTCTGAGGTGATGCATTGATTTTCAATCTGCCAAAACTACAGGAGCTCCGAGAGAGTATCTTGGCCATATGTCACATGGTACCCATCAGGGTGGATTATGGAGATGTACTTCAATGGGGATGCTCTGATATAGAATCCAAACTTTCTATATGTCAAATATTAAAGTGTCCTATGAAATATCTAGATCATTAATCCTTAGATGGAGACTCACACAAATGGGAGGAATGTACTATGTGTCACGCAGAAAGGAGGTTATGTGTCGCAAGGATATGATATGGATGAGAAATGTTGACCCGATATTAGTTGTACATCGCCAATCAACTGGGGACCATCCAATATTTTGGGAAGGATAGACATTGAACTGATCCATCGAAGTGTGCCAGTCCATCCATCATGGAATACTTTGATGGGAGGATTGTAATAGTGACAGGAGGTGATAGGAAGAGTCTGAAATAGTGAGGACAGATTTGGGTTGTGGGAAATTCCACACCTACACCACCTAGTGTGACAAAGTATACCAAAGGACCACGTCATCACTACGTTGGTATATGTTGATGATAGGGTGCCACATGGATGACATGTGGCAATGAGAGGTCATAACTTTCTATCGTGAACTCAGATTTCAGGGAAATCATAATCATTGATAAACTCTTGATGAGAAGAAGATGATGATATCATTGAAAAGAAAGTTGGATTCATTTAAGGAAAATGAAATTTTATTACCCCATTCCCTCAAACACTACTTAGTGTTGAAATATTGTAATGGAAAAGAGTATTATATTTATTATTGATTTATTATTCATTAGATCAATCCCATTTTGTGGATTAATCATGTCAGGCATTGTAATTGACCAAATCCCTTTCTGCGGATTAGTAAAACCCTAATTGTATTATGAAAATTAATAAGTTGGCCCCCAGGATAATTAAATTGGTTTTAACTACTCAGAAGACAATTTGGCCCTGCCAGTGAAGAGACACCTTTTCAGCACCTGCCAGTTTGTATAAATAAAGGAAGCCAGCACCTCATTTGTTCACTCACTCAACTCACTCATCTAGTGCGCAAGTTTGAAGGAAGCTACAATTACCAGTTGTTGGAAGAAGGAGGAGAGAGAGGCACATTGCTTAGTAGAGGATATTCTATAGTGTTTGGTTTATTGTCTTCGCATTGTATTGGCTATCTATATTAAGGAATTTTTTGTTGGATTTTCTTCCCCATGAGGGTTTTCCAAGATAAATGTTGTGTATCTTGTGTTTGTGTTTCTCTTAGTGATCCTATCTATGTTATGGTTATCTAGTAAATTTAAAATAAACCTAATAATAGATTAAACATTAACATGGTATCAAAGCTAAGCTGAAGACAACATCTTTCACTGGATAAAGAAAAACATCATTGTTGTCATACAAAAAAATTAGGGTTTTTTATTGAAGAGGAATTTAAGACCAAAAATCATCTAGAAAAGTGCACCCTAGCCTATGGAACTCATTGGAACCTTCAACGCACATTTTCCGTGGATAAAACTCCTGGAAAGCAAAACCCTAGTTTTCATCGATACCAGAAGTACCAGTCCAGAAATTCGTTGGTCCAGTTTGAAGGGGAAAATTTGGATTTTTTGAAATCTAACTACACCAAGATACTCTCCTCGGCCAAGTGCACCTTCTGGTAAGTTCTATTAGAACCAGGAATCACCCTCATATTGCATAGAAGGTAAGCCCAATACCCATCAGGTTATGTGTAAATGTGAGTGAGTTTTAAAGAGGCCAAATGGACAAGACTCAATATAATAATGTTCTAAATCAGAAATATGGGCTAGCATACACAAGCAATTGAGGTCTTGATTAAATTCAGTCAGTAAATGGGATTAAAGGTGAATAGAGGGAATACTTTGGTGAGGAAAATGTAGAGGTCTGCTATGGACATTAGGGCTTCAAGCAGCCTAAGGATGAAAAACTCAAACACAATATCTTCTTGAATTCATAGGTTAAGGAAACTGAAGAACATCATAATAATACTATAATCAAACATTCATCATAATATCACCACAAAAATTCATGTGAATCATTCAAGCATGAATACCTCAAAATCAGAGGCAAATAAGTTGGAGTAAGAAAGATGACCTAGATTAATCATGAAGTCTCAAATCAAGTACATAACCAGTTAACTAGTAGCTTCATAAAAATATTACAAAATAAGGGAGCCTAGCTCAACCATTCGAACCTACTAAAGCATTTAGACTATCTATTGATAACAAAAAGGAAAGGCAATAGGTGGAGATGTGAATTGGCCTTCCTCCCATGAAAATCTCCAAATAGTTATTTCCTCTAACAACTAAGCTAACAACTAAGCTATAAAAAAGGAAAATGTTGGCCACTAATCAAACCAACTTTGAACTGACTTGATCTTATTGATGCACATTTTCATGCATTCTAAGTGTCCTTCAGAGGCTTGAAAATTGGCATCATGCTACCATCTACCATCTCTCCCTTCCTCCACATCATCATCCACTCACAAAGATGATAATTTGATCTGCTTGATTCCTGGTATCTGTTGATAGAGTCTTTCGGTAGCGATATTTTGTAGCGTCCCCACCAAATTCCATGTATTTTCGTAGCGTGACCTCCAAAATAGGCATGTCAAAATGGGTAGTTCCAGGCTTGTGTGTCTCTGTGTAGAATTCGCCCTCTGTCAAAATTTTGGTAGTGCCTTCCTGTGTAATTCACTCTCTGTTAAAATTTCGAAAGCACCCACCTATGTAATTCACTCTCTGTTAAAATTTCGGTAGCACCCACCTGTGTGTCTGCATGAAATTAGGCAGTGCCCAGATTAATTCACAACACCATCATTTCAACATTGACAGATTTGGTAGCACCCCTGAGAAGTTAGCAGTGCCATCGCTACACTAGTCTTAGGCGATTAGGTAGCGTTATAGGTATCATACTGATAGAACATGAAAATTAAACAATTCCATAGTTCCATAGTGCTACAAAATGTCTACTCTACTACTGTTGGAGAGATTAAATATTTATAGAACACAAAAAACTCTGAGCAATATGCATTAGAAGCCTGTATAGGTGGAAAAAGTAGTATTTCCGCAATTACTTATCCTTGCAAAAAGGGGCCATTCTAAAAAATGGAGCTCACCTTTCACCAATCATTTCATCAACCTGACACTCCTTCTTATGGAAGGAGGACCTCCCTTTGGCACAAAAGCATGGTTCCCTTTAGCAGTAATAGGCTTCTTCACTCGAGCTATGCTTTCCTTAGTTACTAGCTTCTCCTTTTCAACAGTAGCTTCAACCAACACATTCAAGTTTCTTTGAGACATCTCATCCTAGAATTGTTGCAATTCTACTTTGAGCTTTATGTTTTGAGACTAGAAGTCTCTATTTTTCCTATAGAGGTTCTTGAGTTTCCTATGAAGAGGTTGGGATCTTCTTGCTGCAAATCTTGCTAAATCAAGAGTGTGGCTATAACCATTCATGAGCTCTTTCATATTAATCCTTTCAGATAGGGCTTCAGATTTCAGACGAGCCACTTCCTTCATAGCTTCCATGAGTTGTTTAATCAATCTTTTGAAGGTATGGCTTCTAGGTGGAGTGGTGATGTGGACAGTATCAACAATTTTTTTTATGGTTTCATATTCTTGTTGCTCAGGGATTACTTCTTTTATCTCAACAAACTTCTCAATATCTTTGCCCTTATCCCTCTTCTTCTTTGGAAAGGATACCTTTGGTAGGACCTGTTCTTTAACTGCCCCTTTGAGAGATGATGACCTTGTGAAAGGCCTTCTAATCTTAGTGCTAACTATCGAAGGAGATGAAGAGAAGTGTAGTCTCCTTCCTTTATTGTTTGTGGCTTTAGTAGAGGAAGGGACCTCTTCTAGTTCGGGTGCAAGAGGGGTTGAAAGGTCTCTCCGTGGAGAATGGTAGGCCTCCTCATCAGTTCTTTCAACCTCCTTAATGTATTCTTGATCTTGAACATGGGCCTTACTCTTTATTTTCTTGTTGGCTCCTATTGGAGCAGCACTGGTGGATCGCAAAGGGCTTGGCATCTATGACTGAGGAGTAGCTTTTATGTCTAATTTCATGTGAGCAACAACAATGAAGTGTTCCCATGAGATTTTCCTCTTTATAAACTCTTCAAAAAACAACATTCTAATCAAACAAGAATGAAAAATGCTAGTATCCACAGCCTTTGATTTGGATTGAACCCTATCTGACATTTTGCCTATGCTTCTGAACAAATAAAAGGGAATGTTCTGTTCAACTTAGCCAGTAAAATGCAGCAGAAGCCTTATATGGTATTGGTATAGTGTATTGAACCTCCTCTCACATGTGAAGTACCTTTGAATGATTATTAACATTTTATCAAACTCTCCAATCAGAAGAACTGTCTGTCATAAAACAAGAAATCTCATATACAGATACACAAGCTGAAAGTTGTAATAGTTGCTAAAACATTACAGTAGGGAGCTCTGCTCAACCATCGATACCTTAAAAAATACAAAGACTGAGTTTATATACTCAGACAAAATCGCCTAACAGAGGCGTGCCCAGTCGCCCAAGGCTTGGCTATCTCTTCAGTCAAACTCATACTGATATCTTTCTTTAAGTGCCATCTTAACTACGCATGGCTCCTAGGAGGGAGGCTGAACCATTAAGTGTTGGGCTATCATGCACAGACTTCTCTGTCGAGTTGAGGACTTCGGCATGGCATTTTTTGAGAAAATCGATACACAT
>JASDQU010279504.1:10320-25242 GCA_032191745.1 Picea mariana
TAACCGCGATTACCCGCCGATCGTTGATCTGCTCTATACATGGATCCTGGCCATTGAAGACATACTTTTCCCGCTCGCTTGATTGGAAGTCGAAAAATGAGATTTTCCCATGCTGCGCTCGGGCGCTTCTCACATGACTTGCAGACCTGAATTCTCTCGAGCCCATGACAAGAATTATCGCTAACACCATCTACCTACCAACCTGCGAGACATTTAATTCAAGGCCAGCGAGCCGCTTTTGGTTCTCCGGGCCAGTGGAGTCTAAATACGGTATTAATTCTCAGTGGAAGTTAACGCCACCTTTCCAGGTGCCTTCCACCGCCATTGTGGTCTCTTTTTCTGCACATCCCCTCTCAACTGTCCTGCAATATAAATTCATAATGTTATTCACATTTATTGACCTTTTCCACAAGGTCCATTTACATCACATATTCACATTTATGAGTTTGCCACAATTCATGGCCAGTCCAGTTATTTTTACAAACTAGGGGAAACAAGGTGTTACACTTGGCCTCTTGTTTGTTTTCTATTTCCAGCAAGGCATCGTTCAGGGCTGCTATGAGGAAGTCAAAGTCATCATAGGTGAGGACAGTCTACATCTTGGTCATGGAGGCTTTTGATTTCTTCCAGGAGGAAGGTTTCTCTGGCGAACCCTTCCTCTTCTTCAGGGGATCAACCTTGTCTCCTTTCTTCTGTTAGACTTCCTTGTCATCTAACTCTTTTCCATCACCTCCTTTCTCTGGTGATATGGAAGCAGTCTTCACGGATGCACTGTCTAATTCTTTGACCTCTTTAGTCTTCTTTGTCTTGCTAGGTCTAGGTGTATTCTGCGTAGTTTATGGGTTGTCGATGTCGGATATCTCTATAAGGTTGGTGAGGATACGGAGGTCAGTGGACCATTCCTTAGTAATCTCCTCCAGGTCCTCCTATGTCATCTTGTAGTAGGAATGGATATGTTTCTTATGTTCATCGGCGCGCATTGTAATATAAATGAAATGTCGATCTGCATTAAACTTCATCAAAGGTTGGAACTAGTGTAGAGTGTTCAAAGTCATGTGAGGCTCAGACTGGATGGCTCTCTTCAGTTGATCATAGTAGGTATTAAAAATAGCATTTGACTACCATTATTTAGTCATATCGCTAGAATACCAAAGTGTACTGAACTTCGTGGCCAGCCGCTCAAATGGATCTATGTTGAGGAAGGTCACACCTTCTGGCATCTCCCAGGTGATGAATGGGATAAGGATTAAAACCCAACTAAAATGGAATTTGTAACCTTGATATTGTGCTTCTCTCCAATCGAGTTCCAACTGATTCACCAGGTACTTCACCCAGTTCATCTATAGGCCTTTTGCACACTTACATGTGAGGTTGACTACAAAGATGGTGACTTGGGTAGGTCGTTTCTTTCTTACTAACTTCCCTGCAATCAACTGACAGGCGAGGCACATTTCGCCACTCTGGATAGAGGCTACAAGGTAGCCTTGCATACCCTTCCCGACATCGTCGTAGGTGTCCTTGATCCTCTATGCTAGAGTGTGATCCATGGCTTTTCCTGGATAAAAATCCTATGGATCAGGTCCCTGCATACTCAACCCAATGATCTGATTGATCATCATCAGATCAATTGTGATACAATGGTATAGCCACAAATATCCACCATGGTAACAAGAAAGTAGCATCTTGACACAGGCATTCACCTCCTGGTGTCTTTTGAAGTATGGGATCTTCATGACATTTAGGAGGGTGGACTACGTGAGGTTATGGGTCCATGTCTGGGGAATTATATTTGAATTCTTCCCCTTCATTATGGTCAGGTACTTATGTGGGGTGAGCATGTTATAGACTTTTCGGTCATCGAGGTTGAAATCGTTGAACTTCAACCCTGCAATCTTGTCTTGGTCTGCTCGAACTGCACGGATCCCTTTCAGGAGGTTCGTAGTGACAATTGTGTACTCGAAATATATGGACACGCTATCATGATTTACTCCTCCGCTTAGAGGTGGTATGTAGGTGGATAATATAGTTGGGATCAATTTGGCATTCTTTAGATCATCCCTGTGCTTTGTTTTCTTTTCATCTGATGGTCGGGATCGTCTGGCTCTGCAAACAGTCGATGAAGAGTCTTGCACTATTCTTATGGATGAATCATGTACACCTACAGATAATCCTCTCTTTGATATGACTCTTTCACTCATTAGATTGAGCAGTACTTATGTCATGGATTCTTCAACTGCGTTGATCTCCTCAGACATATGCGCTCGGGATTAACTAGATTGGGTTGTGATTAACTTAGACACTGCAATGCAATAGATGGAAACAATGTGATAATCATTGTGCAAGATCAACAAGTCTGTGGGCTCAAATTCTTGGTTAGAAAAAGTGTTCTCAGTGCATGGAGCAACGAGATAAATAGGTAACTCAGCAACGGGTCACCTTCAACGGTTGTGAAGCCTTCCTGAAGTCTGTTCTGTCTGTTGTGGCACAGTCCCAATGGTTTGATGGTGAGTTGTCTGGTCATAAATGTCTTTCTACTCATTCGTAGAATTGTTCTAATGGTTACAATGTCCCTAATGGCTATATTTCTCCGCCATGGTGAAGTGCCATGTGTCACTATGTTGATATCCCAACAAAACTCCAATTTTGCAAATTTTCCTTCGCGGTTCCTTCTGGATCTTTCCGCAACTTTTCAATCTTAGCTCTCTTATTACTTAGTTTTCTAGACTTCTTTCCAGTGAGCTTCATCACGGTATTCCTTTTCCCATTCTGATTCCTATCTTCTTTTAACATAGTGACTTCGTGTTGTTGAGATTCTTTCCTAAGATTCAAGGGTAGTACTTCTTTTTTATCTGGGATAGGTATTTTAGTCTTCTATGGGTCCTCTAGTGTTCTTGGAACTTTGATATCTACGTCACTGTTGTTAAATAGTTGTGATCTGTTCTCCTGTTCTTCAATCAAGTGTGTGATCCTATTAGTTATAAAATATTTTAACTCTTGCTTCTTCTGCTCTAATACTTCTTCTTCTTCCTTCCTTTTGGCTTGATCTCTTTCAATCCAAGGTCTTCCTAGTAACATGGTAAATGGAGTGTTGTCCTCAATAAATTTAATGATCTCAAAATCTTTCGTCGAAGTTCCATTGACATTCATAGGTATCTGAGCGAGCTTCCCACATAGGTTTATCAGTTTTCCTCTAAATAATCCTATTCCTCCCAGTGAAGGAACCATAGGAGGCTTTCCTAAAAGTTCCCAAGTTCTTTATGTCATAAAATTCACCTGTGTTTCCTCATACAGAACACAGTCAATGTCGAATTTTCCTAATCTTGCTTCAATGCATTCTTTTTCTTTGAAGATCTCTGATAATCTGACATGTCGGTGGTCACTTAGGGTTTCTCTCATCTATAATAATACTTTCTCTAATTCTTTCTAGGATTCTGCCATAATCTTAGTTTCTGGATCTGCTTTAGGGTTTTCTTGGTTTAGATTCATTCTTTCAACTTTAGCAATAATTCTAGGGAAATCCAATACTTCATGGTCCATAGCTTTACAACAAAGACAACTAGGTCGTCTCATAGTGCATTCCTTAGCAATATGTCCTAGTTTTCTGCAACTATAATAGAGGGTTAATCCTCTCTTTCTTTTAACTGATCCCTATCCCTTTTTGCATTTCATGCTAGGATCGTAGCAGCTAACCTGCAAAAAATTCTTTCTAGGATCCTGCATCCCTTTGTTAGTCCAAACATTCTTTCTATGCATAGTTATAACATATCTTTCACTATTCTTATCAAATTTATGCATATCAAACCTTCTTTCATCTACCGGTACCCTATTTTTCGAGCTAGGACAGAATCTATCAAACATACCTAGGTCCATGCTTTAGAAACAAAATTTTCCACTTCTCTTACTTCTACAGAGCACAAGGCTTTCAAATCTATAAATTTTCACTACTCTTACCTTTATCAAAGCACAAAGCATTCAGATCTTACCTCTTTTCTTTAGATCTGACCTCTTTTCTTGGCATAGAGCTTCACAAGTCAAGTATAATGTTGCGTACTAGGGAAACAGATCTACACATGGAGATTTCTCAGTTTCAAGTCGAATCTTTGCACAAAGATTCTTGTTCCTCAGTTCCCAACAATCATAGTTTCAGATCTCGACAATGGAACCATTTGTTGGCACAGGGGAAGACCCAGGGTTCAATGCTACAACAATGAACCAACAAAACCCTAACTATTGGCCCTTTCGACAACACCTATGAAGTAGATGAAGTCGCACCCGAGGTAGAGGAAGAGGTGGTTGTAGGACTTAGATGTCTGCAACCTTAGATGGGACATAGATCTATGATTCTAGTATTTAACAGAGCATTCAACAGTAAACCTTCATCAATATCTAACCAATATCTACTTCACAGATAAAACAGAGCATCGCAACATTCACCCGATCTAATGTATCTAAGCACTTAGCATAAAGAATTAGATCAGATCTACCAGATTCAAGCACCAAGCAAGTTCACAGAGGTCATATCTAGCATCTAGATTTATCATAATCACAAAGTATAAACACATCTATCTATCTTATCTATGTCAAGCACTTAGCAGATAACACATAAGTACACTAACAACAACGGTCAAAGAAAATCAACACAACATATACGTGGTTCACCCCCACCCTGGGGCTACGTCCACCAACTCTTCTTCTATATTAGCTTCTTCAATTAGATACATGCACAGAGCTACAAAAACTTTACTCCTCATAGGATAGGAGATCTGTGTAGCTCGCTAGATCCTCCTTCCTTGCGTTATAGCACAAAACCCTTCACAGTCTATTACAACCAGTTTCACTTAGCTCTACAAGTCTCTCACAATATGCACAATGCATTTACAAGCCACACTTGCACTTAGCACAACATCACATAGATGCCTCTTTTATTCCCTCTTCTTACATCGCCTAGACATCTATTTAAATATTACAAAATAGGCCTAAGCATGGGTAAACCAATGGGCCGACATTCCCATACCTGTTACATATTCCCAAATCCCAAAAAGGACCCAAAAATGGGCCGAGATCCCGCGATATTTGCTTCATCTTGTGCTTTGCCTTCGACAGGCTTTCGAAGTCCAACATGATCAAACTTGACCAAGGATCTCTCAAAACTTGGTTGAGGGCCAACACATGTCACACCTCAAACACATAGATCACCTATACCTTATCGCACTGAATGAGATCCAACTCTTACATCTTCAGATAATACTCCTATGGGATGCATTACAGACTCTGGACTCACCACGATTACAACAACAATACCAACACTACACCAAACCCGACACTAGTAATAAGAACATTAGTCTTTTCTCTTTACATTATTGTTTTATTTATACTTGTGCACCTTTAAAAAAGTCGATTGACTAAATAAATTTTGTTGATGTCTGTGCCCAGTATTCCTTTGTTCCACCTACAATACTACAATTTTCTCCTCTTTCCAAGCTTATGGTTATCGCGTGGTGCATTTGACGCTTTCCACTACTTACTCATCTTTATCAGTTTATCAAAAAAAAAAAGGGCCCAACAAGAAACAAAGTAGATAAATTTACATTCCAACTTTAGAAATTGAAATAATAGTAAAAGCTTCAATAAATAAACTTTTCACACAAGCTCAAACGCAACAAGAATGATTTTCATGACCAAGTGGATAATGTGGAAATAAAAAACAACAATATTATGGGGAACAATGCTTAAGAAAATCGATATCCAATCAAGCCTCTTGTTCCAACAAATTTGAACCTTTTTTGGTGGTAGCAATTCAGACTCTTGAAATGCCCAAAGATAAAGAATTGAATAAATTTAAGAATTCACAGTCTTTCAACTTATTTCCATGGATAAGGTCTTGGTGAAATAAATTTGAAAACATCGGATTTTCAATCTCAGAAATTGCATTGATATTTTTCACCAAGATATTTTTCACCTCTTTGATTTTTGATGCAGATCATCCAATGATTGTATCATTCACCCTTGATGGTATAATAAAATAAAATCACTTCCAAAATTGAAAAATCAAGCAAAGAAGGAAGAAAAATTATGTACAAATTAAAATAAATAAACTAAAATAAGAAAAATCAAGAGAAAAATATGTCATCCATTAAACAAAAGGTTGGCTTAAAAGACAATCCTGCAATCCCAACAGTGTGGGACACATCATCAACATCCTTAAAAATAAAAATAAAAAGTGAAAACTCGGGAAGTAGACGAAGGGAAAGAATTGATCAAGATACGCCAGCGATTCGAAATAAGGCCTAATAACAAGATTCCCAGGATAAAGTTCACAATCTAGAAGGAAAAATAATCAAGGTTGTGGTAATTGATAATTAAGTGAATAATTTGCAACCAAAATTCTCTGATCTGATTGATAATATATATTTTCTCTTTCATTTAGTGAAACATTTAAATTTTTTGGGAACCTGACAACACAGGTTGATGGAAATGCTCAGTCAAAACATATTTTAAATCATTCACATGAAAAAATCCACTAACACTCAAACCTTATGGATTCTTTGTCATGAATAAGTCCCTTGGACATTCGAAAACACCAATTTTTCAATCTCAGGAATTACATCTGATAATTTTCAACAAAGTATCAAATTCTCCTTGCCATGAAAGATGATTATTAATTCCAAAGATTCAAATGATTTCAACAGTTTAATCTGATGAGGCAAGTGGATAATATTATAGTTATGGAGGCATATTAAAATAATCATGTTGGCCAAGAGTGACTCCAAACAAAAATTTCTTTGATAGACAATTTCATGAGAAATATATCAAAGAGAAGATGAGAAACCATATATAAAAGATAATCAAGGATAGTTTTATGATTCATTGTTGAGTTGACAAATGGCATGGTTGATAATTTCCAAATATTAATAGCATAAAAATATTTGCGAGGTAATCCAGGCATAGAAATATGTTCAAGGTAATTCAAGTGTAGAAGTTCAAAAATAACACTTCCCGAAGTTGTCCACACATGTTTACAGTCTGTATAGAAGAAGGTATCAATTTGTTGGTTACACAATCCATTTTTCCAACCTGCACCAATGATAGATAATCCTATGTTCAACAAGTTGACAGTCTGATAGGAAAACTCTTCCCTAAATGGATAGAAATTAGAAAATAAAATATTTTCATGCATAAATGAAGATATTAAAACTAAAACTAGTTGCAACAGACAACTCAGCTAAACTAAAACCACGGTAGCTGAAAGCAATCTAAGAAAATGCCCAAGGGGAGAGCAATCATCAACATAACTCCAAATTTATACACATCAAAAGAAATTAAAAGGGTTGGAGTGGCCTTAATTTTAACACTCAAAATTTCATTAACTATGTACAGGAAAGCAATATCAAAACCCAATCTAAGAAAATATTTCCAATCAAAATTCATTTAATATAAAGATGTCAAATCGAAAATCCTTAAGTTTCCTTTTTATAAACAAAAATGAATTGTTGTGTGTAACATTTAAAAATTCATTTTCATTAATTGTATGAAGATAATATGTCCATCAAAGGATCACTACAGAAGAATTATGAATGCCATCGTGTGGAAAATGATCAGAAAATCAAATCAAATACATAGCTAAAAATCCTTGAGAGTGCAACAACTCGATGTTTTTCTTTGGTCAAAAATAATTCTACACAAAAACTCTTTGAGATAGAAATGTTAGCAAGTCCACTCCTTGGTTTCTTCATGAGACTTATTTTATTTTCAGCCAACAATTATTTTATTTGAAATGATAGAATGAAAAAGTAAAGTAACTAGAGATGAAAAACCAAGATTAGACTACACTATCTATCAAAAAGAAAATAATCTACAACTACAATTTATTAAGCTAGAAATCAATAATGAAGGTTTAACTTCAAGAACATCTTGAAAAAAATCAAGAGGTGTCCTTACCTACAATGATAGATAATTTCTTATAGCTAGATTTATTGAAAACCATAAATCAAATCTAAAGTAAACAACTATGCATAGAAAATAAACTAGTATAATCTATCCTACTCCTATCCTACACTACACTAGTTGAAAATGAACTATGTGAAATCATAATGCCAATCTAGCCATCCATGTAACTCCAAGCCTACAAACACATTTTCATTAAGAATTAGTAACAGAAATTGTAGTAACAAATTGAAAATAGGAAAAAATAAATCTTTAAAAACTGTATGCATCATACGAAATATGTCACGGTTATTATTCATTGGAAATATAGATGAGTAAAATTTCTCCAACCATACTTAAATCTATCGTAAAATCTAGAATAAATACCATAGAATTGATGGAGAGAATTCATGAGAGAATAATATACCTTCCAAAAATCATGTGTGAAATCTGCATAGAATGTACTTTAGGGAAGAGTCTTAATATTGATATAAACATAACTTCCAAAATACAAGTCAAAATAATGAGGGTCTGACATAACCATCGGTGTAGACCAAAGTGTCTCATTGTCTTGGAAAACCACCTTGGGCTTATACTTCAAATAACCAACAACTAGAGATGAATTAGTGGGATCTAATAATATGCATGGGCTAACCTCCACCATGGTATAAAGCATATTAAAACTATGGTGGAATCCACTCATTGGCTACTTGAACAAGAACATTCTCTATTAATAAAAAAATGTAGTTGTATCAAAAGAAGAGAGAGTCTAATATACGTCTATTCTAGCATTTTCTTCATCCCATGTAGTAGATATATACAGAAGAAAATTAATAAATTCATAGGGAGGGGTTGCATCCTCTCCTTATTTTATATGTACATTATGAACATGTTATGTTTTACTGATATTTGGCCATGTATCATAATTTCTAAGAGGATCCTAAATAGTTACCTACACAACAGAACCATAAAAAAGATCAGGATACAAAGAATCGAAAGTAGAAGATGTAAGATAGTGAAATGTCTCTCTAAAAAGAGAAGTATTTTCAATGGTAGTCTCTTTGAATGGTATCACTTCTTCCTTATTAACATTGATGATTGGTTTTGATTGTGAATTGGTAGGCTCCACTATGGGAATTGTTTCATAGTAAAAAATGTATCCCTCTTCTCAACAAGATATCAATTGGTTTTGTCAAAATGCTATGTGTTGTGTGTGTATTTATTCTCCTTGAGTTAATTGATTAACATTGTTTTTTTTCTCCTCTAAATTATGTAAACATGAAATATCTTCCAAAACATTATCATGGTTAGTGCTAGTGGAAAAATCCCCCTATAACTATATCAGGGTTTTGAATATAGACAGAGCAAATGACCGTCTAAAATTCAAGCTAGTTTCTACACTACCACAAACATACCAAAATAAATGAACAAAAAGTGGTAGAAGAGAAGATCAGTAATTGTACCTTTTATCCAATTTTTGGTGATGATATCCTCAAGCTTTGTAGCTCCAAAGACTGCAAGTCTCCTCCCAAAGCTGACATGCATCCAAGACTAGGAAAACAGAGCTACAAGCATGTTATTTCTATTCATGAATTAGGGTTAGATATCAAATGCTATGTATAAATAAAAGAAAAGACACAAAACATCATCATTTGGGACAGGGAAAAGACATTATTTTATTCATTAAACAAAGACTGAAACTTACAATTCTTGTCAGTCACTGTTTCACGAACCTGGTCTAGGCTCCTCTTTACAATGCTCCAAGTGAACCTTCAATAAGCCTCTTCTCACAATATACTAATCATCTCAAGGAAAGGGAATGGATTGGATGGAAGAAAAGGGGTTGAAGAGGGAGTGATGAGGCAATAACTCACAAAAGGTAGAAAATGCTTGGGCAAGGAAGGGAAGTGAAATTGGGTAGAATTTTACTGTTCTTATGCTTGGTTGTGAAATGAGACCCCAAAACCTCCTTTTATATGAAAAAAGGATGGTTATCCGGTTGGGGGACGGGCTACATCAGGTGAATGGTTGGAAAAACTCCAATAGCCCGTGAATTCCACTGAATCCCTTACAACTTTTTTTTTTTGCAACTTTTGGAGGTATAAGTAGGTTGTGTATTGTTCAGCAAGCATATGTACACGGGTTGTCTAGCATGCAGCCAGCGTATGTACATGGGTTTTCTATCATGCAACAAGCATATGTACGTGGGTTGTCTATCATGCAACAAGTGTATGTACGTGGGCTGTAGTGGTGCAGGGCGCATACATGCTCTAAAAAATGGTTTTTTAAGTAGAGATCCTTAGCAGTGATTTGGAAAATTATGCAAGTAAGAGGGACAATGTCATGTATGCATGAGTAGGGAATTTTATGGCTATAACAGATGACCCCTAATGTATGAGGTCAAAAGAGAAACTGATGGCCGAAATACATTACAACATCTTCACCAATGCACAAGATCGAGTGAGCTTGGGACAAGAGTTAGGGAGGTGCCATCTGTAAAACAACAATTATCTCTTCAAGGAGGGAATTCCCATGCTCGGGATGAACTGAATCATGGATAACAATCAAATACACTGCAGATCCATGTCATATAACTATATAAAGTGTAGTCTCGAGCAATAAACAGTAGATCTACGTATCAAAATCAGTCGAAGATATACAAGCATAGTATATATCTTCAAGAAGCTAGTGACGCCTATGAAGGGAGGTGAAGTATTCATAGCTCAAGCAACAACTTCAATATATTCAAAAATCAGGTAGGAGTATAATGGGAGTGTATAAATCACTACCCTGAGGCTTTCGACAATCTGTCGAGAAAAGACAGGAGGATCTTGATGATTAGGCAAAGAACTTTGTTGATTTTGAATCTGAACTTGACTGGACGCTCGATATGGCTGACTCATGAAATTCAAGAGACAAACTGTAGAAAGTCCAACTTAGGTTGGTTAAAAATTCCCTTGGAAAAAAGCACAAAAGATGATTAGACTCAGGTAGCATGACATTGACATAATTTTGTGATGCAGGAGGCAACGCAAAGTCTCCATATGTTTGGAAGAGTAACCAAACAGAGGAGGACACAGATCTATGTAGTGAGAATAGCTTCCTATGTTCATACTAGATCTCAATGCTTGATGAACAAAAAATATGATGAGTTTTTTCCAAGGGTGACTATCTTTTCTATTGAAAAAAGAATGTATATTTCTCATCCCCTCTTTTTGGAATATTTTTTTTTTGTCTTTTTCAATTTTTAAAGAGCTTGAAAAAGAATAAAAGAATTCTACGTTACAAAGGAGGAATGAGTGTCATGAAAAAGAAAACGAGTTCCAAGCACATGGAACACACTAATGCTCAGAGAAAGGAGACATGTGCAGGATAAGGACACTCGGGAAAAATTCCTCCCTGGGTCAAGGTGTCAGATCGTGGAGGCAAAAAGTGTTGCAAGACTTGCATATAAGGAATGATTCAAAGTTTTAGTTGAGAGCAACATGGAGCCAGCATTAGGGAAAATATGCAAAGATGAGACACATAATGTGATTAAGCATGACACAATGATACCCCTTCTATGTAAATGTTTACAAGCCCAGAGAAGGTAATCTCGATAGTTTTTTCACATTTAGAGAGTTTGAAAAAACACAAAAGAAGACTCCAAGGAGTACCTTTTTCAGATTTAGTCTAGTCAGTTCAAAAAAGGGTTAAAATTGCACCGAAAAGATTCAAAACCATTTTAATGAGCATGAAAGACAATATCACTCGGCAATATTTTCAATTTTAAGGAGTCTAAAAAGAGCTTAACTATGGAATCACAACCATTTTATGAGTTTAGTCTCCTTAGCTCGAAAAAGTATAAAAGTAACTGAGGAGAACTCTCCCGGCGAGACAAATCTCTTGAGGCATACCTTTTTCTGCTATAATCTACAGGTTGGAAAAAGGGTTAAACCCATGCCAGTAGATGTTCTTCTGGACCAATTTAACGAGTCTAAAGGAACAAGGTCACTCAATGATCTTTTCAATTTTAGGGAGTCTGAAAAGAGATTAACTATGGACTCCAAGGGGTTCCTTTTTCCCAAGTAATATCCAAGGCCTGAAAAAGGTGATAAACCACAACCAAGGAGAATGTTCATTTTTCGAAGATTTAGTCCCTCATGCCTGAAAAAGGGTTAAACTTACGCATGAGAATACTCTTCTAGAGAACCGAAGTTCCCATAGCATACCTTTATTCTTAAAATTATCCATTTGGACCGAAAAAAGGGGTAAACTACCGTCGAACAGATGTGCCTTCAAATTTGAGTTTGGCAAGCATGAAGGGAAACAAGATCGCTCAACAAGCTTTTCATTTTTAAAGAGTCTAAAAGGGGATTAAAGAAGACTTCAGGCATGGATGATTTAGGGGCTAAATTTCGCTCATGGGCTAATTTTCCATGGTTTTTCCCAAAAACTTATTCTCTATTCTAAAAATGATTCGCCCAAATTCTATAGGATAAAATTATTTTACCTCAAAAATCGCCAAAATTTTATACAAACTATATTAAATCCTTAGAAATTTTAATTTTTTACAAAAATATCGTCAAACATTTATAATTGGTATATGAAGGATTAGTAAGATTCGCCAAGGTTTCTACATTTTAAAATAAATTTCCATCCTTAAAATCATCCTTGACTTCAGGGGGCTACTTTTCTCAAGTAATCTAGACGATATCGAAAAGAATAAATACATTCTCGTTGGATGTTTCTTTCAAATTTCAAAGTGAGCTTGAAAGACAACAAAGAAATATCATGAGGGAGTCCTGAGGGTAAGGTCGAGGATGATGATGAACAAATGAATGAGGCTTCATTATGTAATCAGGACAGGACTAACAAGGACTCTCGAGCCTATAGTCATAACTGATAGCATGGATGCCAAAAATGTAGCAAAGGATCTACCTAGTGCATCCATGTAAAGGTAGGCTCTAGCACTTAATTACGACACTTCTAAAGCAGCAATGAAGGTTTTGTGTTGCATGTAGTATAGCTAGGGAGGTAATATGGGGTAACTAGGGAGGTACCCAATGGAAATGTAGTTATGTGTTATTAGTGGAAATCATTTAATATATGAGAATGTGGTCATTCAATGTAAGGTGGAGTAGGTCCACTATATTAATAAAGGCCCACTATGGTAGTTATATGTAATAAATGTAAGAAGGCTCTCTAGAAGGTTCCTAGGAGATAGAGAAAGCTATATAAAGAAGTGTAAGCAATGTAATGAAACATAGTGAAGAATATTATCATTGTAACAAGCAAGTTATGAGTGCATTCCTTCCATAAGGAATAATATATCATGTTGCCCTACCTCAAGGGTTTTCTCTATTTCTTGTGTTAAGTATTTGGTGAATGGTTTGGATTATTCTTGTTGATATTGTGGGTTTATTTTGAGAGTTATCTTCAAATCTATTCAGTTACATAACAAGTGGTTCCTAAGAGATAGAGAGAGCTATATAAAAAAACTTAAGCAATGTAATGAAACATAGTGAAGAATATTGTCATTGTAACAAGCAAGTGTTGCTTGAGAAGTGCATTCCTTCCATAATGGATAATATATGGTGTTACCCTACCTCAAGGATTTTCTCTATTTCTTGTGTTCAGTATTTGGTGAATGGTTTGGATTATTCTTGTTGATATTGTGGGCTTATTTTTAGATTTATCTTCAGATCTATTCTAGTACGTAACAAATGGTATCAGAGCACTTTCCTTGGCCAAAGAAGGGAAGAATTGTTTGCTCTTTTTTCAGATTTTTTGCAGGGGAAAAAAAAGGGCGACGCATTTTAGGTTCCTATATGAAGCTTTTTGAGCTGAATTTGGGAAAAAAAATTGGATATTTGAATTTCTCTCAGAAAAATACCCAATTTCAAAAAAACAACCAGAGGAAATGGAGTTTGGGAAGTACCATTATGAGCATTTTAAATTCAACCATTTTTTAGGGTTTTTCTAGAAAAAGTCGCGATTTTCTAAAGTAAGTTATTTCTACACCCTAGTTTTTGTTGAATATTTATTCCAAGCGTGATATTTTTTACTGGAAGAGATGATGGCCCTAGTATTGAATAACTAATACAATCTCACATGTCATTATGGAAAGGGCAGTGGAAATATTTTGTAGATTGGGGTTTCAAAGGCAATGCTCTCATATGGTGGAAATCATTTCACCATTCTGAGTGGATGTCACTTTCTGAGGAAGCACTAAAAAATTACTTTTATACAAGTGGTCTCATACAAAGAGTAAGGATAAAGACATCACCAAGAGTTTATTTTCATGTGGAAAATATATATTACAAGTTAAAGGTTGTATTCATAAAGAAAATGTCATTGTTTCTATTAACCCTAGTTCCAAACAAAATTTTATCAATATTCAATTGGTTAATAGATTGCAAGTTCCAGCAAAGAATATTCAAAGCACACATGTTGTAGGTGAAAATGTTAAAATTTTTAAAGATTTGAAGCTCGGTATGGATAAATATGTGTTGCATTCGGATTTTGAGGCTCTAGATATGGGTGATGAAGACATTGTTTTGGGATATCCGTGGATATAATTAGTGGGTACCATTAATATTAATGTGCAAAAGAAGTTTCTAAAGATTTGGTGCAAGAAAAAGAAAATTACATTGTAGGATGTGTCTCTTAGTAAGAAAGATGGGCCCATGGAAGCTAGAAAAGAAGTTATTGTTGAGTCTAAAGTTGAGTCAAAGGCAGAGTCTACAGAAGGAGATGAAGAAAAACTATAGAAATGACATAATCAAGAAGCTAAGGAGGTCATTGACTCAAAAGCACAAAGTGTTGCAGATTTGAAGAAAAAAGAACAGATACCTACAGTTGTTGTATATCTCCATCCACATCATATAGAGACACAATAGTCATCAAGCCAAGGGCATGTACATCAACACATTTATACACCAGCAAGATAACAGACAGGAAACCTGTAACGACCCTGCTTAAATAGATGTATAGGATTATTAATTATAATTAATTTGA
>JASDQU010279506.1:1259-14799 GCA_032191745.1 Picea mariana
TCTTCTTCTGTCCTTCAACTGCTTTGCTTTAAATCTCCTTTGGCATTAGGAATGGATAAAGGGTTGGGACAATGGAATACGTAAATGGGCAGAGTTTCTTTGCTATATTCTTCCTCTTTCCAAATGGTACCCCTACCCCTTCTTTTATACGCTAGAAGGAGCTAGGTATTTGGATGAACCCTCAGCCATGCATGGCCGGGAGTTTCAGTTAACTCACCCATAGCTTTTTGTTCCATCGGCAACTTTCCTTTTTTCATGCTTTTGTCGGTCCACGTGGGTTGTTTTGGGTAAGCCAGCGTGTACACGCATGCAGTAATGAGTTAGGGCGCGTGGGCCTTTATTCAAGAGGATTTTCAAAGAGTTGTTCAGCAGATTTTTGACAAAGAATGGATATGAGTTGGCCTGATGCTAGGTAAGCATGTGTGGTGCAATTTAGGGTTATAACAGTAATTTGATTCAGCCAAGAGCTTGGCCAAACCCTGGCCTTTAAAAAAAATTGTGGGCCTAATCTCCAAATTAAATTCAAGTAGTTTAGCAATCCACTTGCTTCTTTTTCCGTCTATATCAGGTTGAATAATAGTTTCTTTTAAAGCAGCTGATGGGACATAAGAAATAAATCTTGAATGCAGGACATAAACTCTGAAGGAATTAAGATATTTAACTAATGCATAGGCTTGTTTGTCCATAATGTCATACTTTGGTTCTGCATCTCTCAATTCCCTACTGAAAAAGGCAATGGGTTTCTCTAAGCCTTCAACATTCTTCTGCAATAGAACTGTTGCTACTATATCAAAAGAGGCAAAAGAAAAAATAAGAAAGTTCTTGGAGTAGTCGGGGTTGAAAAGAATCGGGGCTTCTATCAAGGCTTTATTTATTTGATCAAAAGAATCATGGGCCTCAGCAGTCCATTTGATTTCACTATCCTTCCTCAGCATGGTTGTGATATAATTAACTAACTCAGCAAAATTTGACACAAATCTTCTCAAAAAGTTGATTTTTCCCAAAAAAGATTGTACCTCCTTTTTATATCTAGGGAGTGACAAAGTTTGTATAGCCTCAACCCTGCTGGAATCAATCCTTACCCCTTTAGCTGACATGATATGCTCCAATAATTTTCCTTCTTTCATGGCAAACAATGATTTTTTTGGATTCAAAGAGAGGCCAATTTTTTTGCATTTCAAGAAAACCTTTCTTAAATGATCACAGTGTTCCTTATCAGACTGGGAATACACATTTATTTCATCTAAATAGATAACAACAAACTTATCCCTTTCTCCAATAAATTCTATGTCCATAGCTCGCTGAAAAGTTTCCCCTACATTCATCAAACCAAAGGGCATCTTGGTGTACATAAATGTCCCCCAAGGAGTGGTAAAGGTCGTCTTCTCCCTGTCTTCTGGAAAAACAGATACCTTCAACCATAGACATCCTGGCTTCTCCTGTCACCTTCTGTAATATGTGCTCCATCTTGGGTAAAGGATAATTATCCTTCTTTGAGCTTCTGTTCAAATTTTGGAAATTAATACAAAGTTTGATTTCTCCATTCTTTTTCCTTACTGGGACCAAATTGGTTACCCATTCAGAATACCTCAAGGGAATGATAAGTTTTTCATCTAAAAGCTTCTTAACTTCTTTCTCGACGACAGACAACAACATAGGATTGATTTGCCTCAACTTTTGCCTAAAAGGTTTGGTGTTTTCTTTTAATGGGATTTTTTTCTCTATTATGCGTGTGTCATAAGTTCTGAGATCTTCATAAGTACAAGTGAATACATCAACAAATTCCTTCAACAATTTAGTATATTCTACCCTCCGCTCTTCTAATAGGCTTCTTGACAGTTTGACGTATTTTGGATCCTTTTCAGTGCCCACATTGCACTCAGTTATATCATCATAATCAGTGGATACCTTCCCTTTCAATGCCACATCATTCCCATCAATTAATCTTTCCAAAGGAACCAGTCCCTTTGGTATATGATTGTTAGGCAGCTGCACAATATGATGATTAGCAATTTTATTAGGGAAAACATCAGCATGAGGAGTGATTTCTGAATCATGATCCTTATCAATGTGTAATGCAAAAAATTCATCAATAGTCTCAAGAAAAATTTTAAGTTCTAAATCATCTTCGAACACCTTCCAATATTTTACATTATCTGGTATAGAAGTCTTGTATTTGACTTCTACGTCATACTTGATTTTTGGTGGTATAGGAAATCTAAAGTTGCTTGCTGATACAACCAAAGAATCAACCATAGTATTCTTTTCTCTAGGAATGAATGATATATTAAAAGCAAAGAAAAAATTGTCCACCAAATCCCATACTTCATTTCTGTAAGATCTAAGCCTAGGATGCTTTGTTTGATAAAGATTTTTAATCTGATGGACTATCAATTCAACATCCCCAAATACTGACAACTCTTCTATCCCCATTTCTTTAGCTACCCTCAAACCCAAGACAAGAGCCTCATACTCTGCCACATTATTAGTAGTCTCAAATTATAGTTTATATGACAAAGATATAGTTTCTTGAGTTGGTGAGACAAAGATCACCCAAGCACCAACACCTTCTTTGGAAGAGGCTCCATCAAAGAACATCTTCTAGACAGAAGTGGTTAGAAGAGGATCTTTAGAAAAGTTGATGGTTTTTTTTCTGATTTCTAAAGGGGCTTCAGGAGCATCAGTGAGTTGCAAAATACTAGATCCCAGATCTGTATCAAAAGAAAAAACAGGGTGATTGGTGGGATTTGCTTCATCACTAATGATGTAAGCCAACTGAGCTTCCCTGTAAAGTCTTCTATGCTCTCCCCCAAAAACAAGAATAGTAGCATAAGAGAGATCCATCTGCAAGGTTCCCCCAAGTCTTTTTATCTAGTATCTTGACAAGAGCATACCAAACTTGGGGGGAACATCAACAACTACGATATCCATAAGTATACTCTTCATGGGTAGCTAAAAGAAGGTCACCACCATATCCTTAATGACTCCAAGACACTTGAATTTTCTGGAGTCAAAAGAATATAAGTCATGATAGGTCTTTGTGACTTCTAACCCAAGTTCATCCATAATAGATTTTGGCATAAGATTGTGGGATGCCCTTGAATCCTTGAGACAATTGTGTAGCACCTTATCATGTATATTCAAGGAAGTATAGAAAGGTGGGGATGAGTCATCTTTGTCTTTTATCAAAGGACCTAAAATCACTGCTGGTTTTTCATCTTACATATATAAGGAATCAGTGGAATTTGGAGATGATTCTAGCTGTAATGTTTTGGATAAATATTTTTTAAAATCCTCATTTTTTATCAATTCCAAAAAAGGCACAGAGATATTTATTTTCTGGATCTCATTCTCAAAACTGAAGGAAGGGGAAGGCTTCAAAATCTCTTTGGTTTCAGGAGGAGGATCTCTGATCAGAACTTGTGGGTTTTGAGAGTTTTTTTCCTTGCTGCTCACTGTCACAGCCTTGGCAGAATCTTCTTTCTGAACAGGCTAATTAGGGGCATCATTTTTTTCTACATTCTTCTTAGATCTCAGATTATATCTACTAGGATTTTCCTTTGCTTTCTCTCCCTTGATTAACTCATTAATTTGAATATCCATTCACGATTGCTCATAAGAGGATTGAGTCAAGTGTGGGGATGGGGAAGTATCACCTAAGAAGTGAATCTCAGGATCATCTTCAACCTCCTCTTCTTCTTCATCAACCACTAAATTATTTTGCAAAGGAGCTTGTACCCTCTGATCATCTCTCTCTCTATTTCTAGGATCCCTAGGAAATATTTGGGGAGCATTATTTGGTCTCCTGTAGTTACCTCTGTTATCATTGTTTTGAGCATTTATATATGTTTGTTTCCCTTCTAATTTTAATTTCTCAATTTCAGTGGAGAGAGATTTTACTAATTTGGTCATCTCATCTACTTGAGAATGGAAAATAGAGGAATTAGAAGTTGAAGATTCAGCTTTGTTTTTTCTCCTATCCCTATCAGATTTCCCTCTGAGCTTATCTGATGCCACTATGTTGGATTCTACCTCTAAGGCAACATCTTTCATATGAACCAAAGAAGGTGACCTTCTTTCTCTCAAAAGGAGGCAAAATTCAGAATCAAATGCACTGGCATAAGTGATTTTTTCCATGGTTTCAGTGGGTTTGATCTTGTCAGGGATCTTCTTGTACATTTTGTTAAATATTTTAGAAAAGTCAGAGACAGACTCTCCTTCTTTCCTTTTCAAAGATCCAAATTCGGTGATGTAGTACAAAAAATCCTTTTTGTCACCCCAATGCCTCAATACCAGTAATGGATCCAGGGGCCAGACCCCTTAACCACTTCCTAGCCTCACCAACTAGGCTTTGGATGAAAACCCTCATCCAAACATCTTCATTTTAAATATTTTGGTTATCTTCATAGTTGTAGAAAGCAGTAAGATGTTCCTCAGTTGTTACATCTCCTTCTCCCGTGAACTTAGGCATGTGTTTCAAATAATCTCCACGGGGAAGAGAATTCAGTGGTTGAGGTAAGAGCAGAGGATCATATCTTGCAGCCACTATGGCATCCATCCTATTTGCAGGGGGGTTAACAACTGCCATTTGATTTTGGATTCTTAGTGAACAAGAGGGAGAAGGAGACTTGACTGTGTGTAGAGTAGGAGAGGGAGGAACAGATAAAGGGGGCGTTTTAGTTTTCACAATAGAAGGTTGATTCTTTGAAGAGGATGGTAAGGTGTGAGAGGGAGATGAAGTTCCTACTTATTTGGCAGCAAAATTTTTAACATAAAGAAGTGTAGCAAAACCCAAAGTAGGGAAATATTCAAAACTATCAAGACTAAAACACTTCTCAATATCAAGGGAAGAGAAAATATCAATGCTTTCGTCTTTCAATTCAGTTTCAAAGGAAGAGTATTCAACAGGAAACTCTTCAAAATCAATTTTTTTAGATACTTTAGCAGAATATAAAGGAAGATTACTTGATAAAACAGTTGGAGTATCAAGAGTGGAATCATACAACTGACCAAAAGCAGTTCTAGCAAAAACATAAAAAAAATTTTGAGAATCTTTTCCATTCTTGGTTATCTTCTCTGGGTCAGCCTCAGGTCGTACCAAAGGTATTTGTGGATTTGATCGTGTATGTTTTCCTTTAGGTTCCAGAGATGAAACAATGGAGTCGCCATGTGTAGTCTGAAATATTCGAAATACAGAGTTCTAATGCACCTTTAGAACTAGAATACTGTGTTGTTTTAATCCCAGAGAAAAGTCTTCAAACTGTTCCCTAGAAACATCGCCAAGCATGTTATCACTAGGAGTCACCCTCATATTGCATGGAAGGAAATCTCGGTACCCATCAAGTTATAAGTGAATGTAAGGGTGTTTAAAGGGTCAAATGGAAAAGGACTCAAGTGATAATGTTCTAACTCAGATAACATGGCTAGCATACACTAGCAATTAAGGTCTTGCATAATTTCAATCAGTAGTTTGGGAATAAATATGAATAGAGGGAAGACTTGAATGAGAGAAGTGTAGGGACTGTTGTAAACATCAGGTCAACAAGATCCTAAGGAATAAAGTTTCTGAACACAAGATCTTCTTGAACTGAGAAACTAAGGAAGCTAAATAAACATCATGATAACATAATGATCAAACATCCATCATAACATCACCACAATCATTCATGTGAATCATTCAAAGCATGAATATTTATCATCAAAAGAAAATAGACTGAGAGAGAAGATAATTTATATTAGTCAAAAAGTCTTAAGTCCATTACATCACTAGATCACAGTTACTTCATCAAAATATTATAGTATAAGGGAGCCTTTCTCAACCATCCGAACCAACTAAAGCAAATGATCTATCTATTTATAACAAAAGGGAGGCAAAAGATGGAGGTACGAGCTAGCCTCCTTCCCTTAAAAAACTCTAAACATTTATTTGATCTAACCACCTATGGTATAAAACAGGAAAATGTTGGTGACTAATCCAAATGGATTTCAAACTAATTTGATTCCCTTTTGTTGCACAACTCCTTGTTTTCCATGTGTCTTTCAAAGCATGTGGTTGTATTCACGATGCCAGTTGATTCTTCTCCATCCTTCTTCATCATCAATTTATCCAAAAGTTGTTACCTTGGTCCTCCTAGATCCCTGGTCTTTATTGGCAGCTTCCTTGGGTAGAAAAACTGGGTAGCGCACTACAAGGAGAAAAGGTAGCGCTTGTAGTTAGCGTCATTATGATGCATATGTTTATAGACTTTGCTCTCTGTGCAATATTAGGTAGTGCCTCTATTCCAACCTTTACCCTCTGTGAAATATTCGGTAGTGCCTCTGTGTTGTGCCTGTGTGCCAATTATTTTCCCTCTATGAAATATTAGGTAGCACCACTTACGTTGCGTCTGTGTGTAGGTTTAGGTAGCATTACAAAAATGTAGTGCCTTCAATCCTTGAACATGTGTAGAGTAATTTGTGGTTTTTCATGATGAAAAAACTGTTTTAATCAAGATCCTTGACTGCACAATAGGTAGTGCCTTCTACCAATGGGGAAGCTAGCACTTAGAAAAACCCAAAACCCAAATAGTTAAGCGCTTAGAAGCTTGTATAGATGGAAGAGATAATATTTGCATATTGGTTAACCCTCCCAAAAATATGCATCCACAAAAATGGGGCTTACCCTTACCAGCTATTTTGTCATTTTGACACTTAACCTCATACTCTTTCTGGTATAAAGACGATCTTCAATTGACACATCAGACTTCTTCTTCTTAGAATTGACAGGATTCTTTGGTGTAGCTATGCTCTCCTTAGTTGTTGGTTTGTCATATTCATTGGTAGCTTCAACCAACACTTGTAGATTTCTTTGGGCTACCTCATCTTGAAAATGCTTCAGCTCTGTCGTTAGCTTCCTTTTCTGAGANTGCCTATAGAGATTCCTTAGATGTCTATGAAGGGGTTGGGCCCTCCTTGATGCAAATCTTGCCAAGTCAAGGGTGCGACTGTAGCCATCCATGAGCTCTTTCATCTGAGCCAAGTTGACCTTATATTCATCTTTAAGATGAGCTATTTCTTTTCTTGCATCTCTAAGATGCTTGACAAGTCTTTTGTAGGTCTGACTGTCAGAAGGAACAATGGCATGTATAGTCTCACTAGGGCTTTTCTCAGACTCATGTTCCTCCTACATGAGAAGTGTCTTTTCTACCTCATCAGGTTCCTTGATGACTTTACTTTTATTCTTATTTCTCAGCACAGGGGTTTCATCTTTTCTTTCAATAGTCTTCTCAATGCCTTTCTCATAGGTTTCATCTTTACTCTCCAAAGGTATTTTAGTACCTTTATCCTTACCCTTCTGTAGATGGGTTTCTTGTTTCCCTTGATTAGGCTGAGAATTACCTTTACCCTTCTTCCTCTAAATAAGGGTTTCTGATTTTTCCTCCACAAGATTTTCAATGCTCTTACCCTTATTCTTTTGAATAGGGGGCTCAGGTAAGGAGTTCTCTTTGTAAACCTCCTTAGGAATTGATGACCTTGTGAAAGGTCTTTTACATATTTCAACTGCTGGAGGAGAAGAGGGAAAGAGGAGCTTCTTCCCTTTCTTAGATGCAGCTTTGGTAGAAGAAGGAACCTCTTCTAACCCTGGTGGAGGAGGTGGTGAAAAATATCTATGTGGAGAAGGACAAACTTCCTCCTCGGCCTTTATGACCTGCTTGTTGATCTCTGGAACTTGAATAGTGGTTATGCCCTTTCTCTTCCTACTGGTCCTTTCTTTAGAAGTACTCATGGGTGACAAAGGACTTGCCTTCTATGATTGAGGAGTTGGTGCTAGATCCAACTTGAAATGAGAGGTAACCACAAAATGTTCCCATGAAATCTATTTCTTACCCAATTCCTCAGAGACTAGCAATCTGATTAATCCAGAGTGGAAAAGGCTAGAATCCACATCTTTAGATTTGGCCTGTATCCTGTCTGACATTTTACCTATACTCCTCAACAAGTAATAAGGAACATTCATCTCAACCTTACCAGTAAAATGTAGCAACAACCTTATATGGTACTGGTACAAGGTGTTGAATCTCCCTTCACAAGTAAAATATCTCTGTATGATCTTCAGTAATCTGTCAAATTGTTCAATCAGTTGACTCCTTGGCATAATTTTGGACAAGTCATTGGCTTGATATTCAGGTTTAAAAAGATCTTTTGCATAGGATGAACTCAAAGCCATGGCTTTGAACCACCTTTCATCTATAATGGGGATCCCTATTGCTGTTGAGATAGAGGTTTCAGTAACCTCAAACTCCAAATCACCAACCTTGGTTTTCTTGCCATCAAACTGTAGTGCAAATTGTCTTGCTACCTCTGGATGGCATCTCTGCATGTTCTGACAGAAAGAGAGGCAGCCTACTCTTTGAAAGGCCTCTCTTGCTATGGGTTCTGTATCAAAAATATGCATGTCCACTGGTTCTGCTCTGACCACCTTGCCACCTTTGTATGTCTTCCTCGATTGAGGAGTCTCCATGGCTCAAAATGAGGGATTTTAAGAAGTTTAAGGGATGGTATTGACCAGGAAGGCTTTGAATAGGGCTTCAAATAGATAAGGCTGACTCTTTTAGACAGACTGATGCTAGTAAGCCAAGCTAGACGTTTTAGGAATTAAACCCTTAGGCTTGTACAGGTATTCTGGAGTGTAAATAGTGAGGAGGTCATCTGAATTTGGCCCTCTGCAATTGAGTGAAACGCCAAACCCTAAGGTGAAAGAAAGCAAGGAAAACAAAGTTGGTTTGAGCAGGGCCTCTGGGTAGCACAATGCATACATAGAGGATAGGTTATTTACAGGCTTACGACTTTAATGGTTAAAGAAAACAGTGGTGATCAGACCATAGATACAGGCAAAGATATTTACAGGTCCGAAGAGGAGAAAAACAAGGTTACCATGCAAATATGGATCCCTTACTACTGTGCAAGATTAGAAAAATGAAAACCCGAGCACAAATTTCCTGTGAAAATTAATATGCAGAGGAGGTAACATGGGATACCTATGCAATGGACACTTGTTGAGATCTTCAACGCAACCTTAGGATGAACTTGAGAAAACCTCGGCCCTGGAATCTTTATCAGCATCGGATTTGGTTGACATGCGGTCACCTGATCACAACTTACGAATTTGCGCAGCACAACACTGTTGAGTATTTAAAATTAGAAACTGTTACCAAAGCTCATAAATGCAAGATCTTTGACGGCGTCTTTGACCGACTTCTGGAATGTAAAACAAATGACATGACATCATTCGTAGAAATCATGGCTCGAGGTGGAAGTGTGATGAACGTGATAGGTGCTACGGAACTGCCTGATGAGTAGGCAGCGCATCCACTACAAAACATGATTAGATAGGTAAGCGAGGTTGTTTAGTTATGCCTATGAGGTCATGAGTGAGGAGGAAGGTGTGTCAAATTAGTTTAGTAATGGGAGGGATCGACCTAGGGACAAGTCATGAAGGGGACCCAAATAAAACATGAGCTAGAAAGGGTTCAAGGATNAAAAATCGATTTGAGGATCAAATTAGAGCTAAGACTCAAAAAATTTAATCATCAAAGGGGTCCTACCAAACAAAAAATTTAAAGGGATGAGACTTTAAAAGAAAAATTAAAATCTAACGCTTGAAAAAGATTGAAAACAAACTAAAAGACCCAAGGCAATTTAGTGTGATAATAGAATGAACTAATCCTCTGGGTGGAATATAGTCTAGGAAGAGAGGTTCAAGAGCATGGGAATGGAGCTTTAATCCCTTCTACATGTATAAGGATAAGAATCTCTAGAGGTTCTTGGAGAAAGTGGAAAGGGTCTGAGCTCCTCGAAATAAACAATAGAATTGCCCACAAATATTTTAATAGATGGGGCAGTAGAAGATCAAGTTCTCCGCTGTCTTGACCTCTCGAAGATGGTACACTTGGAAAATATTGTTCGTTTGGGCAGTGGTGATATGTTTCAACCCAAAGTCAATATGAAACTACCTATAACTAGCCAAGGGGAATGCAAAGAAAGTGCACCTAGTATTTGTTGATGATTCCAGCGTCGTGAGAGATTCTCTAGGATGAGACGTCCTTTGAGGGAGCCCTGTGTTGGGCATAGCTATGTGATGGGGCATCATTCTCCTCTATGTGAGAATTGAGTTGTTTCTCAGTGGTTGGGTATGCTCATGTGATGGGTGTATGTGGTCCCTATGGATAAGCACAGTGGATGTGGTTCCTGTGGATGAGCACAGTTGATATGGTCCCTGTCGATGAGCACAGTGGATGTGGTCCCTATGGATGAGCATAGTGGATGTGGTCCCTAGTGGCTGAGCACTAGTGGATGTGTGAGATCCCTTGCTATTGTGTCTGAGAGTAAGATTGACCATAACCCTATTTATGTTGTAAATGGTATAGGTCGGCTTCACCATATTTGAGATAATTAATATTGGGAAAATATTAATTATTATTATTATTATTATTATTATTATTATTATTATTATTATTATTATTAAGATAAGCATGTATTCCCTATTGAGTCAATAGACATGTCTTTTGGTCAAGTCACATTTAGTATAAATATAGGTGAGTTCCCATTATGAACACACACTTCACTTGTGATATTTTGGTAATTTTAGATCTAGTGTATGGCTGAAGTGTGCACCTATCTTGGGCGCTAGTTCTTGGTTTTGGTGAGCACCCTTTTGTGTGCATCTAGGGTTTATGGTTTTTGGATCTTCTCTTGTGAATATAGCAAAGGATTGGATGGTTTTTCTTCCCTTGTTGAGAAGGGTTTCCCATGATACTTCTTGTGTTCTTGTGCATGGCATTCTTCTTGTGATCCTTGGTTAGCTGCATTGGTTATGGTTCAAGTACATATTAATGATAAAATGAAATAAACATAATGCTTAAGATATAACATTGAGAAAATAAACACTATTGAGATGTGTATGGTGGTCAGATGATGAGTCTGTCTCTTTCCTCCATACAATACTCAACATAGAAGTCCATATTTGGATCTAATGTTCCCTTGGGGTTTGTTTATTTGACCTATTCAAACTGCTTGTAAATGTCATCTCAGATGATCCTATTCAACTCCTGCCTCCTAGGTAAGAGGTGGCCAGGTGCATATTTATGGGTGTGTGTTATCTTAGAGAACACCAACATAAAGGGAGTCTTAATTGTCCCATTTCTTACAGAAATAAAAGTTTTTAGGGAACCAAATCCTCTTGAAGTGGGGAGGTATTTTCCAACATGGATCATTCTATATTTTTTCATCATTTTGGCTACTTTTTGGTGTATAAAATAGAGTTAAGGACATGTAAATTCTAGTTTAGGGTTGATCCTAATTTGATGTCTTGGGGCCCTAAAACTTTCAAAGTTTGTTTTGGGCATTATGAAAGTATTTGGGGTTAAAACTTCACAATTCTAGTTCACGACCCCTCAACGCTATTCTACTTGTCAGAGATTTCCAACGGTCCAAATAGCACCTAAATTGGAGTTTGTATGAGGGAGTTATGCCTTTGGAAATTTGAACTATTATTTGACCATTGTAATATCAAGAGGATCTGACAAGCGAAAAAGGAATTGAACTTCAATGGTGTTTCCTATTTTTCCACTCAGTATTCTTGCAGACACTTATTTTGTGTTAAAATATTTGATATGTCACTATACATTTTTATTAATGGGTGGCCACATGGTTTTTAGGTATCCATTCAAAATGGGTAAACAAAAGAAATGGAATATTGTAATGGGCCTTGAGGTCCAAGACCCAAAAGACAAGTCAACGTTTTCTAGCAAAGATTTAACCTGGACTGAAGTATATAGATGAGAGAGTCCTTTATTTGATCGTGTTGCACGAATCCATTTAGGTAGAGTTCCTAATTTTATTAGAGGAGAGGAAAGTAATCCCGATTCTCCTTGTACTTTATTACCGACCGTAAAAAAAAAACATCACAAAGGGATAACGCTCACAAAAAATATGAGTTGTAAGTATATCATAGTCACATGGTTCTTGCATTTCTAATTGAGTTTTTGTTTTAGTTGGTGCTTGCATCTTATGACTTGGTATAGATATGATCACAAATGGTTATTCATGAATGGATATATATGATTTTGTGATAAGTTGTTGTAATTTGTAGTGCAGTTACTCATGTTCATATGGCCTGGAAGATAAAAGAGGAAAGCATTCAAATACATGCAGGGGCTCATTTGTAAAAAAGAGGGGATGTCAATGTCACTTTATTGTGAATGTAAACAATAAAGACCCTGAAATAGAAATACTTACATACAACACATACAAGCATGAAGATGAGGAAGGATGGCCTTCTCATGGTCGACATGAAAAGTCTGGGGAGGCTATGTCCTTACGTAAACCTAGGCTTTCAAGAGAAATTGTCTCTTTTGTAGAAATTTGTTTTTTTATGGAAGTTCCAATTGATGTTGTATATGAAAAGCACATTCAACAACATCTTAACATGGATGAAAAATATCGTGGTAGAGATTTTTTCTTAACTAGAAAAGATGTTGCAAATATTTATAACCGCTTGATGAAAGGAAAATATCAACTTGACAAGAAAGATGAAATGAGTGTTAACCTATGGTATCAGAAACAACCAGATGATCTTTTTATTTTTTCAGAAGCCTAATGGTCCAAATGTTCCTTTTATAATCGGCATTCAAACTAGATGGATGTTGGATCGAATGGTGAAACTATCTCATAATAGTTTAATAGGAATGGATTCAACTTTCAGTACCAATAAATATGGGGTAAGTTGAATTTGAAAGATTGAATGATTGTTTGGGTTGTGACTCATTCTGATTGATAGATTAAACTTTGACTTTGAGTTTTATTGAATATTGCAGCATCAATTGAACACACTTGTGGTATTTGACGACCAATAAAGTGGGGTACTAGTTGCATGGGTCGTGACATCTCGGAATACATCATTTGATATTGTTACATGGTTGAAGCCACTAATGGATAGGTGTTATCAATTTTGCCCCGAATGGAAAGTCAATGCATTCATGGTTGATGATGCATTGGCAGAAATCGATGCTTTGAGGTAACTTTCATTTGATTTTTTTGTGACTTGTATTTATCTTGTAAGATTATCTCACGTAAATGCATTGAATCATATAGGAGGGCCACACAGTGTCGAGTGATATTGTGTATTTGGAACATATGGAGGGCATGGAAAAAAAATATCTATAGGTTGGCCTCTACTTCAGATCAACAAAATGTTATGCTCGATAGGTTAAGTTATATTATGAACTCTTGCTTAATGTTGAATCAGTGGTCGAGCATGTGGATAATTTTTTCACTGATTTTGCAAATGAGAAAAAGTTCTTGGATTATTTTCATAGCACTTGGGTTACAGGTAATAATCTTTGTAAGTTCACATACTCCGCTTTATTGTTTTTGTTTTTTCTCTTCCATAAAGATTCTGTTTGCACTAAATTAGTTCTTTCAATTAGGGATGTGGTTTAAAGGTTGTCGTAATTTCCTTCATGAAAATCAAGAGACAAATAATTATGTGGATGCATAACAT
>JASDQU010279507.1:18483-33282 GCA_032191745.1 Picea mariana
TTTGGTTACTCTTCCAAACATATGGAGAGTTTGCATTGCCTCCTGCTTCATAGACTTATGATTAACATATATACTGCCTGAGTCTTATCATTTGTCGTGCTATTATCCAAGGGAAGTTTGTCAATGAGCCTGAGTCGACCCCTCTGCAGTATGTCTCTTGTTCGCATACCCGGCCATCCTAAACGTCCAATCAAGTCGTTGTTCGAAATCACTGAAGCCTTCAGTCCGATCATCACGATTATCAAGTCCATAACCGATGAGCCGTCGAAGACCTCTGGGTAGTGCAGTCGTACACTCATATTACACTCCTACTCGAGTTTTAGAAGATTTTGAATTTGTTGCTCGAGCTCTGAAGTACAACCATCAGGCCAAATCAGCTTCTGGGAGATGGATACTCTATATGTATATCTTTCTGATTTCGAGATGTAGCTCTGCTGTGTATTATTCGCGGCTACTCTTTATAGTTATTTGACATGGATCTACAATGTATTTGATTGGTAACCATGATTCTATTTTATCCCGAGCATGGGTATGCCCGCCTCGGTGAGACATTTGTTATTTTGCAGACGACACCTCCTGGCTCCTGATTCTTGGGCTCACTCATTCAGCATATCAGTACAGATTGGTAAAAGATTGGTAATGTATTTCGGCCATCAGATGCTCTTCTGACCTCACACATTAGGGGGCATCTGTTATAACCCTAAATTGCACCACACATGCTTACCTGGCATCAGGCCAACTCATATCCCTTCCTTGCCAAAACTATGCAGAACAAACTCTTGAAAATCCTCTTGGGTCAAGGAACACACGCCCTAACCCATTACTGCACGCGTGTACACGCTGGCAGACTCACTACAGCCCGCGTGTACCTAACAAAACACAAAAATAGGAAAGTTGCCAATGGGACAAAAAGCTATGGGTCAGTTAACTGAAACTCCCGACCATGCATGGCCGAGGGTTCATACAAAACCCTAGCTCCTTCTAGCCTATAAAAGAAGAGGTAGGGGTACCATTTGGAGGAGGAAAATTATAGAGAAGAAACTCTGCCCATTTGTCGAATCCATTGTCCCAACCCTTTAGCCTTTCCTCAAGCCTAAGGAGAATTAACGCAAAGCAGTTGGAGGACAGAAGAGGAGGAGCCCAGGATCAGGATCAAGGAGTGGTGGTCGGTCTCGACTTTGATTGTAAGTTGATTCATTGTTCAAATAATAAAAGAATACTTTTCCTGTCCCAATGCATGAGTTATCTATGGTTTGTTTAATTTATGCTTAATTTCTAACCCTCAAGTAGAAAAGTAGCATGCATGCGTAGTGGTTTGTCTTGATTGTAGGATTATCTTTGGAAGGAGCAACGCAAGCAAGCAGGCAAAGCGCAATGGAGGATCTACACAAAACATCAGTAAAAAGGTTAGTAGTTCCTTTCCATGCATGCATTGTGAAAGAGGGGTTTAAGTTTTGGGTGGTAGGTTAAAAAGTGATTTCTTTACGATCAAAATATGCATGCAAGTCTGACCCTAGTTTGCTAGTTCGTAGGGTATTTTTCCCAACAACAAAGTTCACTTGTTCACAACAAAAAAAAGAGCTTACATCTTTTGCATCCAAGGCAATGCAAGAATCTTGAAAAGTTATAATTTTGCAAGCATTCATGGAAGTAACATTTTCCTATTAAAAAGGTTGTCATGGGTGATATTGAAAATGACTTCAAAGTCCTCATGTCATCCTCTTCATTCCTAAATTGTGGATCACTAATAGTTGACTCCTCATATGATCTGGAAGGATCGAGTATAATTATTTGCACATGAGAAGCATAAAAATATAAGGATAAACATGATAATGACTATTATAAAACATGGAATGAAGGAGTTTCTACAAGGAGTGCCTTGAAAAAGAATATGCTCTCCCTAAATCATAATCAATTACAAATGAATCGCTCAAAAACTTTGATTTAGGAGATATATTATCATCACCCATCTTATAAAAATCAATTCTACTTTCTCCTAAGCAAGATGTAAACTATCTAATACCATGCATATCTACAATAACTTCTTTTGCTAATTAAATTTTTTTTTTTGCCTCGCGTTCTTTTAGAAATCAAATGATTATCTATATCAGGTTCATGTTCACAAACAATTAGAAGGATGGAAGGCATATCAAAAATTTCAAAGTAAAAACGTTTAGGAATCTTCTCGATGAAACAATCAGTAAATTGGTCCATAAGTGAAAGTTTGAGAGGTTCCTTCTCATTCACTGCAGTCAAACATAACGAAGATCGTTGTGAGGTACAATGTTGATCACAAAAGGAAAATTCTTCCTCATTTCAGGAAATGGGAAAGTGATATATTTATTTTGTCCTCGAGTGGAGATTCTTGATAATGAAAAAATGACAAAACTTGGATATGACCAATGTTTAATCTTGGAGTGTCTTATCATGAAACAATTCCAAATCTTGTCCTTCCACAAGAAATTTCCAAATGATTGGAATTTAGACTTTCTACGCAAAATACCACATGTTTATCAACAGAAACAGTAGGAGAAGGAAGATACAAAATTTCTTTGAGACTAGAAATATTCTTTGAATTACATCAACATGCTAACATTTTAACTGATCTTGCTTGATAGAAAGAGAAATTATAGATGTAAGAAACATAAGATTTATCAACCAAAACTTTTAAAAAAATATGCACGAATTTGGATATGAAATCCCTAGTTGATTTGTCTTCTTCTTTTTCAAGATTTTTCAATTCATCACATAACTCATCATAGGAATATTTGTGAAAAACATTAAAATTGATTCATGTATTGTTTCCAACTGTTAATAGAATTGGCAGGAAAACATTTCAACCAATTTGAAATTCGTCTTCTGAAAGTGAAAACAAGTAACCTGCATAGGCCACAACATTTGTTCGAGCTTTATTGAGGATTATATTATTCAAAGTATAATGAAATGAAAAATAAAGAGACAAAAAACAAAGAACAAGTTAAAGTAAACTACTCTTATACTACATCATTCTAACAAAACGTAAACTAGGTGAAATCATATAGTCGTTGTAACCATCAAAGTAACTCAAATCCTACAAAAAGAAATAGGTCAAGTATTAGTATCTGGGATTGTAATAATTCATATCCAAATATGGGAAGAATTAAATATAATTTTGTATCCACAAAGAGAAGAATATGAAATGAAAACTTCTTCCAAAAGGATTCTTCCAACCATGCTTCAATCGGATCATAGAAAGTAGATTGGAAGTCATTTAATGTTTGTGAAGATTTAATGGAGAGAATAGATATCTCATCAGGATTATGATAAAAAAGAAGCTTATGAGGATCATGATTTGACGATTCAGAAAAGGGATTTAGTGGAGATTGTTTTCCTTAAAGAGATGTCATCGCCATAAAACTGAAAAGAAACAAAATAAGAGTTTGGCATTGCCTTGCAATAAATTACCTCATTTTGCGTTCCATGTTAAAATTCGGAATTAATGACATGAGATCCTGACATAACCATCACCATAAGGTGAAGTGCCTCAGAGTCATCAATATCTAATACAATATGAGAAATGATTTCATCCCTTTCCAACTTACAAACCAAGTTGGTATTTCTAGCAACATAATATGAACTAGGTAAGGATGCATGTGTTTCATAAGCAGTGTTCATAAAAAAAACAATCTCTTCTTCATAATCTTGAAATGAATTAAATTGAATGGCAACTTTTCCCTCATTCTTGTAAGACACTTTTCCATCACTTTGCATCAAACCAGAATCTGACCATAGAGTAGTCTTAACTCGAAAATCATTAATATCAAAGTGTATACTATGGTCATCAAACACATCTAGACACAAAGAGTAAAAGCTTTCAGAGTGTAAAAAGTTAAATGCTTCCCTTTTGATAGGATATCCTTCATTAACTATTTCAAGAGAAACATTATCATGCAAACTTTGATTTAATGATAAGTTTTATGAAAGGATGAGGGGACCTTGTTTAATATGAGAAGAAGAAAATATAATACCACCATCAATACAACCATCACTTACACCTTCAATTTCATGGCCTATAAGTATTATGTCTTCTTCCACCATATCTCTTTCATCAAGAGTTTCATTATCATTGTTTAATATAAGAGTTGAATGCTCAAACACATTCTATTGTTCCTAAAATTGTATATTACAAAATCCTAACATTTGTTGTTGCATAACAATTTCAATGTTATTAGTGGACTCAATAGAATTAGACCTTGAAGCGACATTAATTGATTAGATAATATATATACAAACATGCATATCACGAGGAAGATCAATTTCAAGTTCATCATTATTTCCCTGATCTTGTGTGTTAGAAAGCGAATTAAGATAGAGAAACCAATCTAATGCATCTTCTCTAGAAGGTTGATCACCCTCACATAATCTGAAGCAAGTTAACATAAATCTAGAAAAGAATTCATCAACGGACTCACCTTCAAACTTGCACATATTTGCTAATCCCAAACACACATAATTATAATTATAATCCTCATGTGCATTGAGAAACAATTCCATAAACTGTTTCCACGTGTGAATAGATTTTGCTGGAAACATTTCAAACCAACACTTGATTCTCCCTTGTAATGTGAGAGTGAACAACTTGCAGATCTCATTATCATTAAATATTCTAAAATAATTACATTTGATATTAAAATGAGAAAGATGATAACATGCAAATTTTACACCCTCACCATCAAACTCCAAATTTGACAAGGGATCAATTGTCTTCTTGGGAATGCTTCCAGTAGGCCGGCACAAATTGAAAGCATATTCCAAAACAAAAATATGTATATGATCCATGAGAAGTTAAATACATTTAGATGAATGTATCTATAGGGTCAACTTGTTGTCTGCCCTCCTTCTAGCACCAATTGTTGACAGGTGGGAAAATTCCCTCATGCAACAGGGGATAACTACCTGATCACAAGCCCCAATTATACTTGTTTTCGTTTGGGATGGTAGTTTCCAACCGATATGTGGGATTGGTTTGTCATTCAATATGTTTTCTCTTTCAAAAAAAGACTTTATCATTTAGGTTTTTATCTAACTTAATCTAGATTTACAAAAGAAAACTAATTAGCCATTCCTACCTCAATTGAGAGAAAAACTAAAAGAGCCTAGAAAGAGAAAGATGTATTCTCAAGACTTAGAAATAATTCATCATCTCAAGAATACTCTGAATACAATAACAATTGCTACTAAAAACAAATAGCAATAATTACTTCTACACCATGCTGATAGCCAAAGAAATAATTAGAAATTTTGAAAAAAACAAATGAGTATGAGACAACAATCTAATAAATTACTACCCAAAATGATATTAGTTCACAACCTCCAGGAAATTCTTTGGTTGAAATGTTAGTTTTGTTGGCTAACAAGAAATATCAAACTAAAGAAAGAAAGGTAAATGATAAGCCCTTTAGAAATAATTCTTAAAGACTTATCATCTATTTGAATTCATTCATCGATTTTCACAAGTCATAAAAATAATCCTAAATGAAAATGATGTCCTTCTACTTAATATCTAGTTAATTGACATAAAGTAGTAATCACAAATGGAGTTGCCATGTAGGGAAGAATGGATGCGGGTGCTGGTTAAGGCTAGCAGGGGTGCGTGTGGGCTCTTGTTGGGCCAGAGCGGTGATAACTGACTGCCATGGCCAAGGCAGAGGAAGGGGGAGAGCCCATTACCTCAGACAACAATGGTCTCTTCTCGTTTATTTCTGTTGGTTTGGAGGGACGCAACAATATGGCAGCTTGGAAGCCATTTGGTGGGGAGTGGGGTGAATTTTCAATAGGGAATCCTAGCATGGATGTCAACGATCTGGGGATGACATGGAAATAGTATTTTTTGGGTTCGGAGTCTTTGTTGTTAGGTGTGACAATTTTGGGGTTTACCTCCACGGGTGACTTGTCTTTTTCTGGTGGTTTGGATTTCTCGGTGGGTTGGGATGGAGATCCCACAAGGAACATCGAGCCGGATGAGGGTTTTGAGCAAGGTTTGGGCTTTGATGTGGGGGAGGCAGGTTCGGGGAGTAGTGGCCCCATTTTTGTTAATCTGGTTGAGGGGGGAATTTGGGGGTCCGTCCCAAAAGAATCTTTGGGTTTTAGCACACAATTGGTTTTCTCGTCGTCTAATATTTTACTGGACGTCGATAATTCTTTGGGAGGTGTGGGGGAGGTTGGGGTTGTATCAACAGGGGTTGCAGAACAAGGTGGGGTGGGTAAGGTGCTTGAAACAAGAGTGAAGAACCCTTCACTCGATCCTCGGATGTCAGAACAACATACAAATGGCCATAAGGGCGTTGGGGATCGTTTATCTTCTTCTACAAAAGGTATTCATTGCGCGCGAGACAGGAAGAGCTCTGAGAATCTGGTTTTTGGGGAAGACATCGATATGGACAAGGTGGTTGATTTATTTGAGTTGGCGGTGGTTGGAAGAGTTAGGGGGAAAAAACTGGGTATGGATTTTCTGAAGGAGTGGCTAATAAAAAATTGTCTCAAAAACATCTCAAAGATGCCACTCATTCGTTTATTGTCGAGGGGATTATTTGCATTCATTTTCTCTTCCAGGGAGGATGTAAATTGGGTTTTGTTGAAGGTGTGGAGTATGGTTGAAAGTCCAATTGTTCTCAAAAGGTGGACTCCTACTTTTGATGCAAAGAAGGAGAGGGTAGATGAGGAACCTATTTGGGTCAGGTTGTCGGGTCTTCCTATGCAGTTATGGAATTCTGCTAGGTTTGTTGCGATTGGTAATATGTTGGGAAGTTATATTGAAGCGGATATGTCTTTCGAAGATACATGTCTTATGTCCATGGCGATGATTTTGGTGAGGCTAAATTTGCGCCCAAGCCTTTTTTAGGAGTTAATTGAATCGACGACGGGTACCTTTGTTCAGATCTTAGATTATGAGGGAATGCCCTTCAGATGTTAGAGTGTCCTCTACCCTACAAAGGAAAACTCTGCTTCACTAAAGGTTATGTGCCACCAAATTCACCCTCGGGGTTATCTCTGGAGGTGCAGTTGGGCGATGGTGACCACAAGGAGGAGGCAAGGGACTCTCCTTCGGGCAAGGTTTTTTTGGGTATTCCTCCAAACACATCGACAAACTGCTCGGTTCCTTTTTCGGTGGATGGTTCAAAGCTCCCTTTTCCTTCAAAGACTACTCTTCCCCGAGAGTAGGATTTCTCGGGTTAGTTTTTTTCAGGTGTCTCTCTGTCTGTTCTTTTTTCACTTTCTGATGTTGGGGAAGTGGGTGGGGTTTTGGGTAGTGATGGCTCCCTTACTACTCGAGGTTTGAAGGGCCTTACAACTGTGATTCTGGTTTCTCTTATCTGTCCTTTGGCTTCTAGTAGGTTGAGTTTTCCCCCTTCTTTGGTCATGCCTATTATAGGTCCTTTGATGTTGGGGGGATCCTCACCTATTTTGGCCCCGTCTCTACTTTGTTCGATTGTTTTTGAGGCAGAAGGGGTCTCCGCACCTACACCTCTAAGTTTATCCTCCTGTCCATCTTCCCCTTCTTTCTCAGTAGAGGTCTCCACTACCTCTCTTCCAACCATGTATGTTACCCCTTCATCTTCTACAAATTCCTCTTCGGACGACAACAGGGTACGTTACCATCTTAGAAATAGGTCAGTTGCCAAGGGGGACACTATGGGGGATGAATAGTTTGGATTGGGAGGGCAAGGTTTGGAATCATTCCCTCGGATTTCTCTTTCTGGTAAAGGTAGGGGTCGAAAATAACACCTCTTTTGGGCTCAAGATAGGGCCAACATCGATTTGGCTTTGGGTCGACAATCTTCCATCGAATATGCGCTTAGAGAAAAGAAAACCCTTGGGGAGGTTACCTCATGAAAATCCTATCTTTCAACTGTCGTAGGTTGGTGAACCCATAAAAAAAATCGTCTATGTGGAGGTTAGTGGATTTGAACTCACAGGATGTTATTATGTTACAAGAAACATTAGGGGTTAGTGAAACAATGGTGAAGGCTCTTGAGTGTTTGTTTCCAAGATGGAAGTTTGCTGCAGTGAATGCCAAGGGGCGTTCTGGCAGGTTGGCTACTGGGTGGCTCACAAATACTTGTAACTATGAAAGTGTTTGGGGTTTTGAGTCGAGGATTGGTCTGACATTATTCTCCTCTAGAATGGGGTGCAATGTGACTACTATCAATGTTTAGGGGCTTTACCTACATAGACAACGATACTGGAACTCTTTAGTTGGATGCTCCTAGCTTAGTGGGAAGGAGATTATTCTTGGAGGGAATTTAAATTTTTCTTTAAGGGCTGCTGAGGTTTGGGGACCGCACACTGTCCCAGATTCTTTAACCAATTTTTTTCAAAAATTTTTGGACCAGCATGGGTTGATTGATGTCGAGCCCTTAAAAATGAATCCAACTTCATGTAATAGAAGAGTTGGGGATGATAGGTTGGCCAAGCGTTTGGACAGGTTCTTATTGTCGGAGGATATATTGGAATCTTTAGAATTGGTCAGACAATCTGTTTCTTGTTGAGGGGGGGGGGGATCTAACCATAATCTGATAGTGCTGGAGTTAAGTGGTAGAAGTAGAAGAGCACCGAGCCCTTTTAAATTCTTTGAAGGATGGATTTTGGATCCATCATATCAAGCTTTAGTTAGGGGCTTTTGGACTCCAATCTCCATTGTTAATTAGATCCCTGCGACTGTACAGTTTGTTGGGAACCTTAAAAGGTTAAAACAAGCTACTATTTCTTGGGCTCGGGAGAAAAAGATCAAGGAGGAACATGAAAAAGATCAAGGAGGAACAGGAATTGAGACACATCGAATTATCTCTCTTGGAGATTCAAGAAGGTGAAGCGAAGGGGTTCTTAACGCTTGGTGAAAAGGAGAATCTAGTTCATTTGGAGAAAAGACGCAGGGTTTTATTAGAGGAAAAAGAAGCCTTGTGGAGACTAAAGAGCCGTGCGATTTGGCTTTCTAGTGGCGATGAAAATACCAAATTTTTTCAAGCATATGCCAAAGGCAGGAAATTGGCTAATACTATATGGGAGCTAAGGAAGAGGGAAGGCAAGGTGGTTACTTCTTTTGAAGGCTTGGCCACGCTGGGTATTGAACACTTTAGTGACTTATTCAAGGCACGTGAGGGGTCGTCCATTGCAAAAATTGTACAGGTTGCTCGATTATTCCCTTGATTTGTGGAGGAGGAAGGCAATGGGATTTTAATGGCATTAGTTTCTGAAAAGGAATTATTGGAAGTTATCCACTCTATTCAAAAAGGGAAAAGCTCGGGTCCTGATGGCTGGCCTATTGAGTTTTATCTGGGCTTTTTTTATTTGATTGGTCCTGATGTTTTGAAGGTGATCGAGGAATCAAGGGTGAATGGTTATATTCATAACCCCTTGAACTGTATAGTTATTGCACTCATACCAAAGTCAGATAATCCCTCTTCCTTTGACAACTTTCGGCCAATCTCGTTATGCAATTGTCTTTATAAGATTATTTCAAAGGTTATTAGTAGAAGGTTAAAGCTTATTCTGTCCAAAATATCTCCAGTGGACAGTTTGTTTTTTTGGAAGGAAGACAAATCCATGAGGCTATTGGAGTAGCCCAAGAAGGACTACACAACATAAAAACTAAGAAACTCAGGGGAGCTGTTGTGAAAATTGATTTATCAAAAGCTTACGACTGGGTAAATTGGTTGTATTTAAGGTTGCTTTTGATTCATCTTGGATTTGGGTTGGAGTTTACCAATTGGGTGATGGGGTGTATGTCTTCAATATCTCTCGCTATTCTTGTCAATGGTTTAGTTTCTTATTTTTTTCAAGCCGAAAGATGCCTGCGACAGGGGTGCCCTTTGTCACCTTTACTCTTTCTCTTAGTGGCAGAAGGACTTAGTCGTTTTATGGCACTGGCAAAGAACTTTGGTAGATTGAAAGGTATCAAAATCTCCCCTAGTATGTACCCTAATCTTTTGTGATGGTACGAAGAGAGACGCTGGCAATTTATTTGAAGGGCTTACTTTGTTTAAAAAAGCAACTGGTATGTTGATTAATTCTCAGAAATCCGGTATTCTCTTTGCTTCTGTCGAGGAAGAAGTCATACAACATTTTTTTATCACAGCTCCCTTACTAGGTTTTGGGACTGGACGAAGGTTTGAAATATCTCAGTTTCCACTTAAGACCCAATGATTACTGAAAGACAAATTGGATGTGGCTTATAGAAAAGTTAGAAAAAAAATTAAAGGGGTGGAGCTACAAATGGTTGTCAAGGGCTGGGAGATTAGTATTGATCAAGTCAGTACTGGAGGCTATCCTAGTCTATTGGATGTCCTTGTCTTGGATTCCAAAGGGTATTATGGAAAAAGCATGGAAAATTTATTTCTCTTACTTATGGAGGGGAAATAAGGATAAGCAGGTGGTGCCTTGGGTTGGGTGGGAGAAAATTGTGGTGCCAAAGGCCCTCAGGGTTTGGGGACTTAAAAATATATTTTTCTTCTCTAAAGCACTTGTAGCTAAATGCTCGTGGAGATTGATAAATACCCAAAATCTCTGGACTAATGTTGTTTATCAGAAATATGTGGCTCCTCTTGCAATACTTGAGTGGATTAAGAATCTAATTCTTCAAATGTATGGAATCTTTGCTATTTGGAAAGAAGTTTTAAAGGATTTTGAGGTGGTGGGGAATGGTTTAGCTTGGAGAATTGGATCTAGACATTTGGTTAGGCTTGGATTGGACCCGTGGGCGGGATGCAATCAAGAACACTTACTCAACGCAAACTTACATTCCTGGTTGGAGCGAGGGGGTTAATTCTATTTAGCTGAAGTTGGGGACCCAAACACTACAAATATCTGGAATAAAGGCTGGAAAAGTGGGAGGTTGTTGGGTCTTGATGGGGAAGACCTTTTTCTTTAGGACAGGTACATCAAGGCACTTCAGAGAGCAAATATTCGTTTAACGGATCGGGAGGATGAACTTCTTTGGGATGGGGACCCGGGTGGGGCTTACACTCCAAAAGTAGGTTATTTTCAGCTAAGTGTGGAATTATTCCAGCGAGAAGCTTCTTGGTGGTGGAAGAAACTGTGGAAGCAATGTTGTCCTACTAAAGGGAAACTTCTGGTTTGGTCTATTTTGGAGAATAAACTCCCAACGTGGGACAATCTTCAAAAGCGATGGTTCACTGGTCCTGGTTGGTGTTCACTCTGTAAAGAACAGGCTGAGACTGTCGACCATATTTTTATGTGTTGTTCCTTCACGTTATCAGTTTGGGAAGAATCTTACAAACTACTCAATTCTCTTGGTTGCTGGCAGGGAATTTCCTTTGAAGTCGCCCTGAAAGATTGGCTATTGGTGAGAGACCATCAGGAAAACAAGGCTTTCCCTTTCATTATTGCCTGGGGGATTTGGATGGCAGGGAACAATTCAATTTTTAGGGATGAGGTCCACTCGACCTCTCGAGTGGCAACTGCTTGTCTTGGCCTTTTTGAACATTTTAAATCCTTGGGAAGGGTGGGAGTTGGAAATCTCCGGGTTATACAGGAGGAAGTTATAGATAAGGAAAGGCCGTGGGCCTATTTCGATGGGGCAGCCTCAGGAGATCGATTATTGTGTGTGGGGGGGGAGTGGTTGTCTTTACATTTCCACATCACATTTTTTTCTTCTCAAGTCTGGTTTGGGAGCCAGTTCAAATAAGTACTCTGAGATATTGGCATTAAAATTTCTGTTATTATTTGTTGTGGAAAAGGGGTGCAAAGCTTTACAAGTTTTCGGGGATTCCTTACTAATCATCAACTGGGTGAACATAGTACAAAGATGTCGCATATCTCATATTGTGCCAATTTTTTAGGAAGTTATGAGAATTATTACTGCTTTTGACTCTATATATTTCTCTCATATATACAAGGAACATAACCACTTGGATGATAGGCTTTCCAAAGAAGCCTCACAACTAGACTATGGTCGGTGGCTTCTTGAAGAGCAAACAACAGAGGGCAGCTTTGACTACTATCACATGCCTTTCCATGAAGGACACTTTTAAGAAATAATCTGGTTATCAGAGTCCCAAAGCATAAAACTACTTGATGTTTTTTTTTGTATATGTACAAGCAACATAATAATCAAGTTATCAATAATTTGTTTTAAAAATATTCAAATACTGTACAGGCTTATGATACAGTTTTGATATTTTGATGCTAAACCATAAGGAGGATAATGGTGGCATGACAAAGATGTCCTTTGTTGAATCTATAGTGGCTTTTTCCCACCATTAAAACGAGCTCCACGAGAGCGTGGATTTTTATTGCGAATCCGAGATCAGAACAACACAATATCGTAGCCCAGAGAAGGTTGTAATGATTAACTTCTCCAACCACGATAGTGTGGTCTCAAGATTGTAATAACAGTGAAGCCTCCAATGCATGGATTACAAATCGACTCCCTCTAGCCGTTGGGAAAATGTGGCGCTTTTACCAGCAAATCAACGATTGGATCGGTGGAGTCAACGCATTGGATCTTCAAGCATGGGGCTTCTTCCACCGATATAATTGAAACCTTTTTTTCTGATATAAACCATAATGTGGTAGATCCATTGATCTCATATAAAACAAAGACTTTCGCCATAAACAATTAAATTACAAATTTTATCAATCTCTTCTATGTACCGATAGTTGCTTAATCATAACAAAAGAAACACTTAATGAAGCATGGACAAATACACGTTTAAGAAAACAATCCTTGTCAATCCTTGTGTAAGTTTTAGGAGAAAACAATAACATCTGAAGTTTTATTGCGGGGTTTATTTGTTGGTTAAGTGAATTGGTGACATGGTTTAAGAGTAATATGCAATCATTTAGGGTAGGGTAGGCACCTTAGTATCTTAAAATCTGTGCATAAACATGTAAATGTTTGTGGTTATCAAGTGAAGATCCTTTTATCTCAGGGTATGAAACTTAACCATGCCCATGTTCATAAAAGGAAAAAAAAAGTTTTGATAAGTGCCTAATGCAGCGAAATGATCCTCCTATGCAGATATGCTAAAGGTTCTTATGAAACTCATTGATAAAGATTATTATTATGACCAAACCTTTAATGAAAACAATTGCAATGAGCTTTGTAAAGAATAATCAAATTTGACTATGAGCAAAATGGTGTAAAAATCATTTTTTTGATGAAAATAAGAGTTCTGGAAAAAATTGATACTTATCTTTAAACGAAAATTGCTTGCCAACAAACTTTGATCTCTCTCTCTCTCTCTCTCTCTCTCTCTCTCTCTCTCTCCACACACACACACACACATGTATTTGTTTATTTATTTAAGGTGCATAGTAAATGCATACGAAAAAACCTCAATTGATTTTATTAGATTTTTCCAAAGAGGAGAAATTTATAGAAAATGCATAATTTTAAGCAAAAGTTCAAGACTCGTAAAAAATAACGCTTTATGCAAATTTGAAACAGTCAGCTCACTTCCACTCTCTAACATGTATTATTTTAAAGCGTGGATTGAATTTCTTAAAATTTGACTTTTAATTGAATTATTTCAATCTGCTAAAGTGATCAACTAATTCATTTATGCACCGGAGACCAAAACTCGGCGAGACTGTCGAAACATCATGTTAATCCAGTTTTCACAAATCGAGGCATGGAATCAACTTGAATGAGTTCAAATGAACATGAAAACGGTGTTGAATAATCATGGAACAAAAGAATAATAAGGCACAATCATTAAAAATGTGACGAAACAACAAGTTTACGTGACGCAACAAATCCATCATCGAAATCATGATCATTAAGCTAGTAAGATAGATGTATGGATGGAATTTCACTAATGACTTTGTTCCAACAACATCACATCACTATATTGACATCCCATAAAGATAAACCCAAAATCATTGACCATAAGGAACACTCAAGATTGAATAATCGAGAAAGCAAATAGCCATAAAACCATCATTAGAAATCAAGCAAACAAAATCAAATATGAGCGAATGTAGTAGTTTCCAAAATTCAAATGGGGAACCCTTTACTTTTGTCAAAAATAAAAGGGGTTTTGTTGAGGGCTCAACAATAGAATGGGGTATTTGGTTATCCAAGGACAAAATGATTTTTTAGGGTGTAGAGTTGAGTATTGCACATATTTCCCACTAAATCGAATGTGTTGGCGATGGTAGTTGGGTTTCTAAAAAGGATAGACTACTAGGCCATTTAAGGAGCTTGGCATTGACTATGGAAAGGCATGGGGTTTCCTTGATGGAACTTTCCAGGGAGATCCAAGGCTTTGTGGGTTTAGTGTAATCTCATAATTTTCTTACAAAACTTGTAGTTGGTCAAGGTACAAATAAAAAAACAGAGCTTTATGTAATGTGGTTCCTTTTGAAGACTGCATCAAAAAAAGGATTATGAAAGTTGCAAGTGTATGGAGATTCTAAATTAATGGCGGGTCAGGAAAACAATCAATGCAAATTTGATAATTGTTGCTTGAACTTTTCATGAACCAATTTTTGGAGGTAAAAAGGAAATTTGAAGAAATCTCCCTTTCTCATATTTATAGAGAGTTCAATAGAATTGCAAATTAAATATCTTTTTTTATGGGAGGGACTTCTATCTGAACAAGAGTTTGTAGGAGGGACCCAATATCAGTTTATGAAAAGTCTATTTTCTGATGTAAGAGGTTTTTTTGTCCTTTTTGAGTTTTTTGGATTTTTGTATTATGTATAAAGGAGCCTTTGGACGAAATGATGAATGTAAAGTTCTTTGTTGAGAGGCTATCTTAGAGGAGCCAAAGCAGTTTGTAATATGTAGTCATAGGG
>JASDQU010279508.1:3757-14780 GCA_032191745.1 Picea mariana
AGAGTGAGCCAGTGACTAAAATTTTCCAAGTCTTAAGTCCTTTTCTTATGAATATATGCACAAGTGTCATAGCCTTCTATGTATGAATATATCCGCAAGTGTCATAGTCGAATACTCAAAGAAAACCTGGTGTAGTCACATATAGAGTACAATATTAAAAAATCTAATATGTAGTCACGAAATAAACCCATTGAATATAGGCTGCGACAGAGGTATATGATTATTCCCATAGATTGTACCTACAAATAAAAGGTAACCGTAAAGATATAGGGAATCCGAATTGTTAAATTTGAAAACCTTATTGTACCTGGTCGTTCGAGGTTGAAGAAACAATCAAACCTGAGCGTAAGAGTTTAGCATATAGCCAATGAGTATTAAATAACCCTAACAAATGGTTTACGGCCACCGGTGAAATTTGAAACCCTGCCCATACTTGGCATCCATTATGCATCCAACTTAATCACGATAGCGTTAATTGAAATGCAAGCCAAATGTGGCATCCATCAGTCAGTCGCTTCACATCCATAAAGAAGACGTGGAGAAAATGAAGCACATGGGAAATATGACGCTTGTTAATGATAGAAGTAATCTCTACTAAACACTGAAACCTGACAATCAGGGATTCTATGTAATTAACAATCCTTTTTAATTAGGTAAAAATGGAAATCAATGGTTAGGGTTATAAATTAATAATCAAATTAAATTAGGTAAAAATTGTTAGGGAAGTAAATTATTAATCAAATTAAATAAATGTGAAAGAGTAAACAAGTAAATGCAAGCATTCAAAAATACAAAAAAGTTAAGAACATGAAATCTCATTCATTGATTTGGGAGGACGAAAAAAATATGGCAGCATCTTCAATAGCTAACCATAGGATTAGGATTTATAATTAAAATATAATTAATTGTGCCCATTTCTAATAGGTTTATTATGATATGTAAAAGTTTTTTATTAAACACCAATACAATTTAATTATAGTGATTATTTTATGTTTTAGTTTAAATGTGTTAAGTTTTTTCTCTTTTTTAGGCATATTTTTTCCGAGTTATTTGAAGAGAGATATTGTTGGATTTACATATTTGAGTGATTAAATCTATATATACTCTGGGTGTTCTAGAGGTTTTTCAACGTATTGAATCTATTTCCACATTTAAAAATACAATTTAAATAACATAAAATTGTGATTTCATGTAAATTTATGTTACCAAATTCCAACCGTGAAAACAAAAACAAATTAAACAACACCTTAAACTTATAATTATTCTATAAAACAAACTTATAATTATGAAAACAACTTAAAAAACCGATTATAGATGTAAAACAAAACTTGTGATATAGTCGAATTGTTTTTTGTTATTAAAAATGTCAAACAAGTTTGGATTGCTTGTCACAAAAGTTCTACGATATCAAAGTTTAAAGATCTAGTTAGTCAATGGCATGGCTGTCTGGACCTTTTTTTTTCTCGAAAAATCCATTAGATCGAGTGAACTTGGACCAATAGGATTCTCATAAAGTTGAATTTTTGCAAAGAAAGGCACATGCCCACCTAGTCGAAAATAAATAGGGAATTTAAACTTGTAGTTTATTCTAGATAATTGACTAAATGATAACGCATATTAAAAATAAGTTTATTTATATTTTTTTCTATACAAAACGATCATATCAATGCCAATGTAAGCATAACATTAGTCTTCGTTCGAAGTTTGAAGCCATAAAGATGCCATGCCACTAACGTCCAAGTTTGATTTGAATATGATTTTGTTATTTAATTTATTTTTAAATAAATTGTTTTTTTATTAATTAGTATATTAGATTTAGAGTATTACAAAAGCACACATGTAATGATCAAGATATGCTTTGGGTGAAAAAAACACTTGAATTAATGAGAAAATGAGTGCTGCCAAACAAATTCAATATGTTTGCTAGTCACGTAAATTTTAACAAATGTCTTGAGGTTATCTTCATATAATAAAAGAAGTTAAATAAATTTTGTTTATAATTTTTAACAAATGCTTATATAATGTGGCCAATCCCAATCTAACTCAAACAAAAATAGTGTTTTACATATTATATTAGAATTTAGGATTGTAATTGAAAGATTAAAGTAGAATCGTGTGTAAACCTATATGTTCTTATGATCATCTTGGTTTATCAGAGATTTGTGGTTCGTACTTGAAATAGATATAATTATTTCATTGCATTTATAATTGGATTGTTATAGGAAACAATTGTTGCATGGTAGTGTAGTCTCTGTTGGGCAAGTTTGAAAATAAAGAAAATTTGAAATGAAAGTTTGAAAATGGAGAATGTTTGAAATGATTCCTAATGCAATCTCTCTGCCGACAAAGATGTCTACATGCACCAACTGCTCCAATGGTGCCTTCTAAACATTTCCATTGCCGACAACAACAGTGCACAACGGAGATAGATAGATTAAGGGTTGATTAATCCCATCAAATTTCTTATTGTTCTACCTAATTTCAAACTTTTTGTTTTTCTTAAACCAGGACGAATGATTTCTTGATGAAGCAGTTGATTGACCAACAATGGTACAATTAGGTCTGGAACTGACACTTTCAAGTACGACCACTTCAATGAAAAAGTTTACAGAGAAGAATATAATGTTCCACTTGCATGTGTTCTACTAAGTGATTTCAAAACCATGGTTGCTCACACCTTGATTTAGAGTAATCCAATTTGAGATTTCGTGCGTAGCCAATGAAAATCTTGTACAGAGGAGCACCATTCACCCTTAGGATTCAATGTTGTTCTCAACACTCTGTTGCACGAGAAGCCCATTATAGAAAAGATAAAAAAATTCATCGAATGAAGAATGAAATAACAATAACACAATAATTAAAAATATGGCTCCAACCTTCTATAAGCCTGATTTTTATCTATAGTGGAATTCCCATCTAAGGCAATATTGATGTTTTCTATCGACCCACATGCACGTCACTTCTACCCATAATAAATTACACCCCAATTCAAGCTCTGGGGCTCGTTAAGCTTCAAAGTAAGCAATGATTATCCTAATATGAAATTCACATCAAAACCACTTAAGCTTCCTCGGCCTATACCATTCTAATTTTACTAGGAAGAAGTAGGACATAGCTCATGAATACAAAACTCTTTCACAGATTATATTGTTTGTAAAGGTTTATAGAAAATGAAACAAAACAAAGCAAGTAAATATTATGAAGAAATTTTAGCCCTATATCTCTTGAATCCCTCTGTAGATAAACCTACGGTCGAGGAGTAATACATGCAAGAAATACAAGAGGTACTCAAGAACACATCTATTGGCCACCCTTGTAACCCATGTTGGTACCCCTTCGAGTGGTAGCGCATAAGAAAATACATGTATACGGATCAACCTAGATATCCTGAAGCCCTCCGTAGATAAACTGATCGACCACCAAAGTGCTATACTTCCATTGAGAAAAACACTCTAGAAGATACTCTTTAGTACTTGGGTAGTTGGGTAGTATGGCTAAGGGAACGGTGTAGCCTCCTTAGTTGGTTCCCTGAGATATTGGGTCGAGTACTATTGTTGGACCCCACATGTATATAAGAGAGCTATAGCACAGGGAAAACCCTTTTCTGTAGAAACCCTGAATACGCTAACCCTTGGGATGGAAACAAAAATAAAACAGACAAGATCTATTGTCGCGCAACCGTGCCTTCTTCATTCTAGTTGTGAAATTAGTACGCATTTATTCATGTTAATCATTTGGGAATTTTGTCACTATAGTATTATTTCAGCTAGATTATAAATCCACAGGAGTAAAAAAAAAACATATAGTGGTCACATCGGCACACTTATTTGGGACCTATCCCATTAGATTCCCCTTTTCTCCCTGATCGTAGTCATACCTTTCATTTTTTATCTTTTTTTTGTCAATGGACCTGAACCCTTCTCAACTTCACTATTTTTCCACCTATTCCATTATATTTCTGTTCTCTCCCTGATCGTTGTGGTACCTATCACTTATAAGTCCTTTTTTGTGGTCCCACCAACCCATTTTTTCTTACTAGCACTTCCCCTCTCCAAATGGCCACCACTCACAACCAAGACTTGCAAGCTTCCATCAATCAAGCGACATCTGAGATTGGCTCTACCAATTCATTCCTTGCACAATTGGAGACCCAGGTCCAGAAAAAATTTGACACCATGGAAGCCAACTTCATGAACCAATTTAACACCCTCAATTCTTTTGTCAACCAGTTGTTGAACCTCCCTTCGGGTCCTTCCTCCTCAAACCAACTCGATGTTCTTGATTCCTCTCATTATCTGCATTTTCAATCCAACTCCTTTCAGCATGACCCCCGTCTTCCTCACATCGAGGTTAATAAATTTGATGGCTCTGATCCTACAGGTTGGGTCACTCAAATGCAACATTATTTTTCTCTATATGGTATTACTGATGAGTTGGCCAAACTTCACTATGCTATCCTCTATTTAGATCCTGAATGATGGAAATGGTGGCAGTAGCATAAAAAATCACATCAGGGATATATTGTTTGGACCCAGTTTGTTGCAGATCTCTCTGATCGCTTTGACATTGATCCACACTATCGCGTTTGTTTGACCAAGCTAAAAAGTCAGGCAAAATGGAATACTTTATAACTTATTTTGATCATTTTTCCTTTCGAACCAAGGGTATGTCAGATTCTTTCTTCCATGAATGTTTTATTAGTGGCCTAAATGATGAAATTTGATCCCAAATTCTCATGGCCCACCCCTAGTCTCTGTTGGAAGCTACAAAACGTACTAAAGAGGCCCAACAAGTTATTTTTTCCCAGAACAAAAAACCCTCTTTTATTTCCTCACCCTCGACCCACTAATCCTAACCCCCCTGTCACTCCCCTCAAGGTCCATAAATTAATTAGGGATGAAATGGTTGAACACCAATTGAAGGGTTTTTGCTATAATTGTGATGAACAATATTTTCCTGGGCACAAGTGTAAGGAGAAAAAACTTTTTATGGCCATTTCTGAAGATGTGAAAGTTCCACTTGTTGAATATCCCTCCCTTCTCGATGCTACCTAGGAGCCCGTTGACCCACCTGAAGTTGAACCACTCATTTCCTTGCATGCCCTCACTGGCTTCTCTACCCCACAAACCCTCAATCTCATTGGCTATATTAAGAATAGGAAGGTCATCATCCTTGTTGACAGTGGTAGCACCCAAAATTTTATTCATCATTGCATTAGCCAAGAAACCAATTGTTATATTCATGTTGTCAATAATTTTCAAATCATTATAGACAATGCTGGGTTCATGAAATGTGGTGGGCATTGTGAAAATGTACATCCTCAAATTGGACATTACTACATGAAATATCATATGTTTTCCATTGAAATGGGAATTTTTGGCATTGCTCTAGGTGTTGAAAGGTTACACAGTTTGGGTTCCATTCTTATGGATTTTAAAGAATTAATCATGCAATTCAAATAGGAGGGACAAAGGTATCACTTCCAAGGTCTTACAGTTGTTTCTCTTGAGATCATCAGTTCCCATCACATGGAAACTCTCCTCAAGAAAGGCCACTATGGTATTATTTCTCAACTCCATTCTATTCATGTGGTTGAGACACCCTCTGTGCATCTTGACCACCAATCTATTCTCTCCAAACACCAAGGCATTTTTTTCACTCCTCAGGGACTTCCACCTTCTCATGGTGTTCATGATCATTCCATACCCCTTGTTCCTGGCAGTCCTCCTTCGAATGTTCTCCCTTATCGTCATCCCATTTCCCAAAACAACGAAATTGAGAAAATAATGCAGGACTTGATACAAGCAGGTGCCATCCGCCCTAGTACCAACCATTATTCTTCTCTCATGGTCATGGTACTTAAGAAAGAAGGTACTTGGTGCATGTGTCATGACTTTTGTGCCCTCAATAAACTCACCATCAAGGACAAGTTTCCCATTCGTGTCATTGATGATCCCTTGAATGAGTTGAGTGGTGCTCAGTATTTCACTAAACTTGATCTGTGTTCCGGATACCAACAAATACGTATGCAAGACACTCATCCCCAAGAATGCCTTTCGAACTCATGAGGGTGACTATGAGTTCTTGGTCATGCCCTTTGGCCTATGTAATTCCCCTTCCTCCTTCCAAAGCCTCATGAATCATGTATTGTGTCCTTTTCTCCATCATTTTGTCTTAGGTTTCTTTGATGATATTCTCATCTATAGTAAAGCTTGGCAATCCCATCTTTCCCATATGGATCAAGTTCTTCATCTACTCTCTTAACGTCAAATTTTCCTCAAACACTCTAAATGTGCCTTTGGTGCCTTGGAATTCGAGTACTTGGGTCATATTGTTGGAAAGGATGGTGTTCGGGTGGATCCTAAGAATATTGAAGCAATGCAAGATTGGCCTCTCCCCAAGACTATCAAAAGTTGGTATGGTTTTCTGGATTTAACAAGCTATTATCGCAAGTTTGTTCAGAATTATGGAAAGGTTGCGACACCTCTCATTTCTCTACTTAAAAGTAATTCTTTCACTTGGACTCTTGCAACTGATATTGCCTTTCAAGCATTGAAGGTGGCTATGTGCACTACTCCAGTCTTATCCCTTCTGATTTCAAAAAGACCTTTGTCTTGAAATGTGATGCATCTAGGAGAGGAATTCGAGCAATTCTTATGCAAGAGGGCATACCTTTGGCCTTTACCAACAAACAATTGTCAGAATGCCATTTGGTCCAATCAATTTATGAAAAGAAAATGTTGGCTATTCTACATGCAGTGGATCTATGGTGCCCTTATCTATTGGGGCAATGCTTCAAAATTAATATAGATCATCAAAGCCTCAATTATTTTTTGGAGCAATGACCATCCTCTCTAGAGCAAAAAAAATGGGTAACTAAGCTCTTTGGAAATGATTATGAGATCATTTACAAGAAAGAAAAAGAAAATGTGGTTGTTCACACTCTTTCTCGGAAATATGAAGATAAAGGGTCCATGTTCTCCCTATCCTTCATTGCACCATATTGGCTCCAACTGTTTGTCAGGAATGGCTACAAGATCCTAAAATTTTGCATATAATCCAACAATTGCAAGACAATTCTTTAGTTTCCCCAGGGTACCCTTGGCACAATGATGAGCTTCGCTATAAATATCATTTGTAATTAAGTAAACAGTCACAACTTAAATCCACGGTTCTTTCTGAGCTTCATGCTACCCCCACAACTAGGCACTCAGGGTTTACCAAAACCTATGATAGGTTCAAATTTTATTTTTTTCTGGGATGGCATGGAAAAGGACATTCTCAATTTTGTGGCAGAATGTGATTATTTTCAATGTAACAAGGGAGAAACAATCAAATCCCTTAGCACAATCCACCTGCTTCTGATTCCACCCACTATTTGGAGGGACATCTCTATGGATTTCATTTTGGGATTACCTAAATCAGAAAATAAGTCAGTCATCATGGTGGTAGTTGATCATCTTTACAAGTATGCTCATTTATGTTCTCTTCAACATCCATTTACTGCATCCACTATGCCTCAGATTTTCATGGATCATATCTTCAAGCTTCGCGGCATGCCTCATTTTATTATTTCTCATCAAGACCCCACTTTCACCAACAATTTTTGGCAAGAACTATTCAGGCTATAGGGCACCCATTTGCATCTCAATGAGTTTTTGGAGACTTATTTGAGGTATTTTGCCTCTCAAAGGAAAAATCAATGGGCTCAATGGTTACCATTATTTGAATGGTGGTACAACACTTCTTACCATACAACTACTCGCATGACTCCTTTTGAAGCAATATATGGACAAAAGCCACCTTTCATTCTCTCCTACATGCCAGGTGTCTCGAAGGTTTAGGCGACTGACCAAACACTTATAGTTCGAGAAGCTATTCTTTGTACCCTCAAAGATAATTTTTTCATGGATCTGAATCATGTGAAGCAACAAGTCGATCAAGGTCACTCAGAACATCAATTTGTTGAAGCAGACCAGGTATTTCTTCGACTATAACCTTATAAACAAACTTCACTCAAGGTCGAACATTGTTAAAAACTGGTGCCCAAATTTTATGGTCTTTATACAATTCTCAAGCACGTGGGACAGGTGTCCTATCAGTTATTTTTTCCTAGTTCTTCTAAGATCCATCATGTTTTTCATGTCTCCTGCTTAAAGAAGGTGATTCGAACTAAGTGCCAAACTCAAACCAGCCTTCCCGAGTTGGATGAAGAAGGATCCATTTGGTTGTATCCACAAGTAGTTTTAGACCAATGTGAGCATCGTCTTCGTCAGGGAACCATTAAGGAAGTGTTATTCCAATGGAAAGATACAAATCTCGCATATGCCACTTGGGAGCCAACTAACATTCTGCAACAATTTCCTTATCTCAAGCTTTGAGGACAAGGCTAATTTTAAGGGGTACGACATGTTAGGAACCTAACCTACCTAACCCCTCAAGTGGGTAGAATAATATGTTTCCATGTAATAAAGGTCAATATTAATAAGGCCTAGCAATAAGGAAGAATACGTCAATTGTAAGAAGACCTAATAGAAGATTCCGCTTCTAGAAGGATCTTCTTCGAGATTGTTCTTTTGGATAGATAGATTTAGTAAAAATAAAAGTAGTGGGTATGAAATTTTTTCTCTTGGGTATTATTGTAATAGAGATCTGCTCTGCTGGAGGTTTCCCCCTCGAAGAGGCGAGTGAACATCACTATCATTAATCAAGGCAATCTTTCTGGTATTATTCTGGTATTGCTTTGGTTAAATCATTGTTGTTCTATTGTTTCTAGCTAAAATATTTATGTTCTACATACTATTCTATATCTGGAATACTACAATTCATGTCCCTCCTTTCACTCCAATGGTAAATTAAAGCATAATGGGGTCATAGTGAACATGTGTAGGTGCACCAAGCCACCCTGCCAATAACCCTCCCGTAAAACACGACAAATTAAAGACACTTTGTGGACTTAAGCCCACGAATTGGAAATTCAGAGGATCAAAATAACTCAACTCTAGGACAAACTGTAGGAGAAGGACCAAAAGAAAGACAATCATATAACAATGATTATGAAGGTGGTTCACAGGTAGACTCATTAAATTCACTTGCTTCAATGTGCCAACAATGAACTTTGACAAGCTTTGCAATCGATACACTTCTCTCAATCCCATCTCCTCCAAAGTCTCTTTGGCATCGTAGAAAGTTAACCAAGACTTCCAACCCATGCAAAAATAGCCAGCCACATAAAAACATCCACAAATAGTAGATACCACTCTCAAGCTCAATTTGTTAAATTTATAACTTATAAAGTTACCTATATCCCCAATAAGTAGATACCACTCTCAAACTCAATTTGTTAGATTTATAACTTATAAAGTTACCTATATTTTACACCCATGAAAAGTGCAAAATACATATTTATGCAAAAGAAAATTACACTTGACTAAAGTTACCATTTTTGTAAAATCAACCGTTCCAACAGATTAGAAAGAGACGAAACTATCTCTCCAGAGCAAGATGTTGTCTCTCTTTTTTAAAAGATATGTACTTATTCTCTTTTTTAAAACGTATGTACTTATTAGTAGAAAGAGTATGGGCCATCACTAATACCAATTGCACTAGGTAATGTAAAATTTTGGGTAATAGAAAGATATAAACCATTAGAGAAATATTGGCTGCCTATCTTGACTAATAGAAAGTTATAAACCATTTGAGAAATATTGGCTGCCTAACTGCAATTAAGAGAATACGGTGTATTGTATTTCTAAGTGGAACCATAATGAAAAAATTGAGGACCGAACATGGTTGATTTGATGTTGATGTATAGAGACAAAGAACTATGGAAGAACCATGGACTCGAAAAAAAAAAAAACTATATTGTGAAAATATAATCTTTAAGATCTTTGCGCAATTTTTTTTTGCCAATCGGGAGGAAGATTCTACATTTTACAGACGTGAATATGTATGCTACAGCTATATTTCGTCTCTGTATTTGCTTTGATTACATGCTGCTAGCAGTTTCCAGTTCCCACGTCATAGAAAAATCTTCATCAAATAACATGGCCTGGCCTACAAAATTTCTGCTCATATAATCTTCAAGCTGGAACGCATCCAAGAAATTTTCGTACAATGAAAACTGTTGATAGTCCTCAAAGTCGTCCTCGAAGTGCAAGTTTTCACCAAGAGATTTAAGATTTGGGTTATCCGACAAACCCTCGGATGTCTCCTTTGGAGATAGACACACTTCACTAATAAAAATATTATCCTCTATGTTCTTTAATTTTCAAAATATATATATAAAAAAATCAATAATACTTTTTTCAAATCTTTCTGTATAATTTACATTACACTTCACTTAAAAATATTATCCTCTACATTATTTAATTTACAAAATATACACAATTTTTCAATAATACCTAAATATTCATATCAACCATATTATTTCTTTATAATCTACATTACATTATTTAATTTCCAAAACATACACAATTTTTCAATAATATCTAAATATTCWTATCAATCATATTCTTTCTTTACAATCTACATTATTATTATCCTTTACATTCTTTAATTTCCAAAATTAAAACATCAATACTTTTCACATGTTTAATAACCTTCCGTGATTTAAACTTTCCCTAGTGTTTCAACTCGTGGTATTGAAGATTACTTATAGTCTTTCTTTGAAATAACAGTCATGTCATATTAATGATTTTTAAATATTAATTTATTTTATTTCTCTTTTAAGTAATTAATTATGAAAGAAGGTTAATATTTTTTTTATAAGTATTTGTATTTCTTAACCATTTAAAAAAGTGATATGCAATATTATTAAAGATTGTGTTTTATACATTTTTAAAATATAGATTTCCATTATATTAAGGTTTTTAAACATTACATCAACATTCCACATACAAATTTTAGGGTTTTTGATTTTATTAATTTGAAAATATATAGAATAATCATATTACTTTTTATTATTTACAAATAAATTAGTTTTTATATAGATTATTTAATTTCCTATCTATTTCATCTTGTT
>JASDQU010279515.1:0-14823 GCA_032191745.1 Picea mariana
AATAGAAGCAAGTAGATAAGGTCGTGGAAGAATACTCAGATATCTTCTCCTCACCTACCAGGGTACCTCTGCACTGCTAGGTCAAGCACCCCATCGATCTGACCCCCGACACATTCCTGCCCAATGGGCCAATCTATCGCCGCTCTCTGTTATAGAATGAGGAGATAAAGCAACATATCCAAGAACTGCTCCACAAGGGGCACATTCGTCCCAACTCATTGCCTTGCGGGAGCCCAATCGTGCTGGTACAAAAGAAAGATGGACCCTGGAGACTCTACATTGATTACCGGGCTCTGAATAAAATCACAGTTAGAAACCGGTACCCGATTCCTTGAATCAACAACCTCCTTGATCAACTCACGGGGGCCAAATACTTCAGTAAGATTGATCTGAAGTCTGGCTACCACCAGGTATGATAAAACAGATAGATGTATGGAAGTCCGCCTTCAAGTCAAAGGAAGACCTTTTTGAATGGTTGGTCATGCCCTTTGGTTTGACAAATGCTCCAACCACTTTCATGAGGATGATGGATGATATCCTACGACCATTCACCAATACTTTTGTAGTGGTGTATCTGGATGAAATTCTCATTTACAACAAGAGTTGGGCCGAACACTTGCAACATATTCAACAGGTTCTGCACACCCTACGACAACACAAGCTATACGCCAACTTAGAAAAATGCACCTTCGGCATGGACTAGGTCCATTACCTAGGCTACATCGTTGATCATCATGGTGTACATGTGGATCCAACAAAGATCCAAGTCATCTGTGACTGGCCAGCCCCAACCGCACTCACTGAGCTTCAAAGCTTCTTGGGCCTTTCCAATTTCTACTGCAGGTTCGTGTTGGGATTCTCTCATGTTGCATGGGCCCTCAGCAAAATAACCAGGGGTGGTGGAGTACAAAAGTTGGGTATCGAGCTTGTTTCTCTTGAGGACAAAATCTCTCTCACGCCCAAGCGACCTCTCATGGCAGGAGAAAAGAAAGATGACGAGACATGAGATCCTTTCAAATTGTTGATTGAGGAATCCCTCATGCAACAAAGGAACGGGATGATGGATAGTTTTGCGCAAATCCTTTGGCGACTACCAACAGGTGACACATCTTCTTCGAGAGGAGGCGCCACCCCCTTCAAGGTACAAATAAACCTCGATATTCCTATATTTGAATGTTAGATAGACACAGATGCTATAGACAAGTGGTTGAATCTAATAGAAGGGTATTTTTCTGTCCATAACTTTTCAAGTAAAGAAAATATTACTTTTGCGCTCCTCAAAGCCATTCCCCATGTCAAAGATTGGCGGGAAACTTTCTGTGAGAAAAAGGAAAAAAAAGAACCCTCATTATTTACAGTCATGACCACCTGGGAATCCTTTAGGTATGCTATTAAGGAACAATACTACCCTGTCGGAAGTTATGACGACTTGTATACCAAATGGATCACATTGCGGAAAGAAAGAGACCAAGCAGTGCTAGATTTCACAGATATCTTCCATAACTTGCGCACCAAGCTGGGTATCAAAGATTTAGAGAAACATCTGGTGCTCAAGTATCACAGTTCTCTATATAGATACATCCATACTGAAATGGAATTTCTAAACATCTCATCCTTGGGTGCGACCTATCGATATGCCGTCAAAATTGAGCAGAAGGTCAAACAAAAGACGCAACAATTTGGGCCTGGGAACCGCTCACAATAAAAGCCAAGAAAGGGTGGCCCCAACCCACAAAACAGAGGACAGAGCAAAGATGTAAAGTATGAGGACAACCAGTCCAAGACGTAAGCAAAGAAGGACACCGGAAAGACAAATAAAGATACCGGGAAGTCGTGAGACTTCCATAAGAGCCCTTGGCATAACACTGCTGACTGTCGCTCAAAGAAGTCGCTGGCGGTTGAAGTGAAATCCTCTGAATAAGATGCGAGTTTTGACTCTAAGCCAGAACCAGAATGGGGAAGACAGATCATTGATGCGGAACCCAGTGCCACCGTTGCTACCACCAAGCTCCAGCCTGGTGAACCAGACAAGTCAGAAGAAGGAGAGTGCCTCTTCCATGCACAAATATGAGTAAAAGGCACCCTACTGCACTTCATCGTTGATAGCGGTAGCTAGAGGAACCTCATTTCAGCAGAGGTCATCAAGCGGCTGGCCCTGCCGACAACACTGCACCCACAACCCTACACCATTGGATGGCTCCGCCAAGGAAGCGATCTCCGCGTCAACCAACAATTCTGACTATCGTACGACATCAAGCCCTTCAAAGATGAGGTATTGTGTGATGTTGCTCCTCTTGAATTTTGTGATGTTCTTTTGGGCCAAACTTATTTACGGAAACATCATGCGGTATATGAGTCTAGGCCTCGTAGTGTTATTATTACTTTGAATAGGAAATTGTATAGGATACTCAAGGCAGTCCCACCTAGTGTTATTTTCTTGATCTCTACTATTCAAATCAAGGAAGGTCATCTCTCATATGGGGAAGTTTTTCTTCTTCTTAATTCGGTCTTAGAATAAGTGAAAGATCACAACCACATCCAGGGGGAACTCAATGAAATGGACACCATGAATTTCCTCATATGATGGGGGAACTCAATGAAATGGACACCATTGCTAACTAAGGAGGGAGGATTGATCCAGGTGGATATCGGTGGCCACCCACCTTTTCCAACTGGATCAAAACAATTTTCTGGCAATTTTGGTAATTTACTATTTTTAGCAGTTTTTCACTTCCGGAGATGTTTTGAGGCCCTAAACAATGTTTTTTTTTGGAAAACAGGGGAAATCTAAACATTCTTTCGATATTTCTCCTACAATGAATCTCCTTAACGATACCTTTCCAACGGGCTATCATACGCTTAAAACTAAGATCGTATGCAAAAGTAACGACCCCGGGAAGTTGATGTACTAACTTACCCAAACGGGGCCCACATGAATTTTGGCGATTCATCTCCTAGGGTTAGATTTTTGGATGTCTTTTCGAATAGAGAAAATATTACTTTTACGCTCCTCAAAGTCGTTCCCCATGTCAAAGATTGGTGGGAAACTTTTTGTGAGAAAAAGGAAACAAAGGAGCCCTCGTTATTTAAAGTCACGACCACCTGGGAATCCTTCAGGGATGCTATTAAGGAACAATACTACCCTGTAGGAAGTTATGACGACTTTTATACCAAATGGACCACACTGTGGCAAGAAAGAGACCAACCAGTGCTAGATTTCACAAATATATTCCATACCTTCTGCACCAAGCTAGGTATCAAATATTCAGAGCGACATCTAGTGCTCAAGTATCACGGTGCTCTGCATAGATACATCCAGACTGAAATGGAATTTCTGGACATCTCATCCTTGGGCACGACCTACCGATATGCCTTCAAAATCGAGCATAATCTCAAACAAAAGACGCGACAATTTGGGCCTGGGAACCCCGCACAACAGAAACCAGGAAAGGGTGGCCCCAACCCACAAAACAAAGGACAAAGCAAAGATGGACAGTATCGGGACAACCAGTTCAAGCCGCAAGCAAAGAAGGACACCGGAAATACAAAGAAAGATACTAGGAAGTGGTACGACTTCCATAAGATCCCTTGGCATAAAATTGTTGGTCGTTGCTCAAAGAAGTCGCTGGTGGACGAAGTGAAAGTCTTTGAATCAGATGCAGGTTCTGACTTTGAGCCAGAACCAGAAAGGGGAAGACAGATCATTGACACAGAACCCAGTGCCACCGTTGCTACCACCAAGCTCCAGCCTGGTGAACCAGATGAGCAAGAAGAAGGATAGCACCTCTTCCATTGACAAATGTGGGTAAAAGGCTCCATGCTGCTCTTCATCATTGATAGCGGTAGCCAAAAGAACCTCATCTCAACAGAGGTCGTCAAGAAGTTGGCCCTGTCGACAACGCTCTACCCAAAACCATACACCATTGGATGGCTCCATCAAGGAAGTGATATCCACGTCAGCCAACAGTGTCGACTTTCGTACGACATCAAGCCCTTCAAAGACGAGGTATTATGTGATGTTACTCCTCTCGAAGTTTGTGATGTTCTTTTGGGCCAACCTTATTTATGGAAACGTCATGCGATATATGAGTCTAGGCCTTGTAGTGTTATTATTACTTTGAACAAGAAATTGTACAGGATACCCGAGGCAGTCCCACCTAGTGCTATTTCCTTGATCTCTGCTAAGTAATGCAAGAAGGTCATCTCTCAGACAGGGAAGTTTGTCTTCTTCGTTATTTGCTCTCAAAATAAGCGAAATATCGCAGCCACATCCAGGGTCTTTGCGGTTGACCTCTCCACACAACATAAGCAAGTAGATAAGGTCATGGAAGAATACTTATATATATTCTCCTCACCTATCGGGGTACCTCTGCACTGCTAAGTCAAACACCCCATCAACTTGACCCTCGACGCACCGCTGCCCAATGGGCCAGTCTATCGCTGCTCTCTGTTAGAGAATGAGGAGATCAAGTGACAGATCCAAGAACTTCTCCATAAGGGGCACATACATCCTAGCTCATCACCTTGCGGGATCCCAATCGTGCTGGTACAAAAGAAATATGGAACCTAGCAACTATGCATTGATTACCCGTCTCTGAATAAAATCACAGTTAGAAAACGGTACCCGATTCTCCGAATCGACGACCTCCTTGATCAACTCACGGGGGCCAAATACTTCAATAAGATTGATCTGAAGTTTGGCTACCACCAGGTCCTGATAGAACATACAGATGTATGGAAGATCGCCTTCAAGTCAAAGGAATCCCTTTTTGAATGTTTGGTCATGCCCTTTGGTTTGACAAATGCTCCAACCACTTTCATGAGGATGATGGACGATATCCTATGACCATTCACCAATACTTTTGTAGTGGTGTATCTGGATGACATTCTCATTTACAACAAGACTTGGGCCGAACACTTGTAGCATATTCAACAGGTTCTGCACACCCCGCGATAGAACAAGCTATATGCCAACTTGGAAAAATGCACCTTTGACATGCATTGTGTCAATTACCTAAGCTACATCATTGATCAACATGGCGTACATGTGAATCCAACCAAGATCCAAGTCATCCGTGACTGACCAGCCCCAACCACACTCACTGAGCTTCAGATATTCTTGGGCCTTGCCAATTTCTACTGCAGGTTCATGTTGGGATTCTCCCATATTGTGGGCCCTCAGCCAAATAACCAGGGGTGGTGTTAAGATGAAATTTGTGTGGGGCCGGTCCCAACAAAAAGCATTCGATGATTTTAAGAAATGCTTGTGCTCAGCCCCAATAGTTTCACTACCAGACCTGCAACAACTCTTTGAGATCGAGACAGATGCTTCAGACTATGCTGTGGGCACCGTTCTCACTCAGCACGACCACCCCGTGCCCTATCATAATGAGACACTATCAGATGTTGTCTGTAAGTACCCTACTTACGACAAAGAAATGTACTCCATTGTGCAAGTCTTCTGCCATGCGAGAAATTACATTCTTGGGAAGGAGACAGTCATCCACATTGATCATAAGCCATTGCAGTTCATGCAGACACAAGGAAAATTGCAGAATGACCGCCATTAAAAGTGGTCCACATACTTGCAGCAATTCCACCTCAACATCAAGTATAAAACAAGAAGCACCAATTACTTTGTTGATTGCCTCAACAAAATTCCAGTTGTGACACTCACCATGGTGCTAGACTCTTGCGGCCATGAGACCTCTGGATGGCCCCAACTCTATGAGACAGGCCCAGACTTCGCCACCACCTACCAAATGTTGGGTGCAAACATAGTTGTCGATAATTTCCATCTTCAGGATGGGTTGTTGTGTCGTCTGGGCCATATCTATGTTCCATCAAGCGAGCGAGCAAAATTGATCTGGGAATCCCACTACATTCCGGTGGTAGGACACTTCGACATCAAAAATACAGTGGCGATGCTACAAAAACATTTCTATTGGCCCAAACTTTGACATGAGGTCAACAACTATATCAGATCCTGCACTACCTGCGCTATTGTCAAACCGACCACTAAGAAACAGGGCCTGTACACCCCTCTTGCTACTCCTGACAGGCCATGGGAATCCATCTCAATGGACTACATGTCGGGCCTCCCGTCAATTGAGCGGGGAAATTACTGTGTTTTTTTGGTTGTTGATCGCTTTTCTAAGATGACTATTCTGGTTTCCTGTAAGAAGAACATCACAACATAGGCAACTACCAATCTCTTCTTTGAACGAGTCGGTTACATTTTGGAATCTCACAAACCGTTGTCTCAGATCGGGACAGTCAATTTCTCAGCACATTTTGGTCGAGCCTTTGGTCACTGCTGCATTACAAGCTCACCAAATCCACGACCTTCCACCCCCAGACAGATGGCCAAATAGAGGTTGTAAATCGAATGATTGTGCATATCCTTCGCATGTATAATTCAAATAACCTTCACACCTAGGATGAGAGCCTTCCCTATGTCGATCATAGCTACAACCGAGCCCTGCATATCTCAACCAACCACAACCCCTTTCACGTGGGGTTGGGATTCCAACCATTGGGTCCCATAGATGTTGCACTTCCCCTTGTAGTCATCTTGACCGACTCATTTACTGCTCCAACTGAAGCTGACAAAGTCACTTGGTTCATTGAGAGGATCCAACACATCCACCAACAGGTTAAGAATATCCTACAGAAGTCCAATGAAAAGTATAAGTAGCGCCATGATCAACATCGGGTGCCACATAAGTTTGAGGTGGGCGAGAAAGTTTGGTTGCACTTGCAAAAAGAACACCTTACAGGACCCCATCAGAAGCCTCGCCCACTCCGTTATGTTTCATACACAATCACCAAGGCCATGGGGGATAATTCTTTCGAGATGAACATTCCTCCTTTCCTTGGCCTGCACCCAATGTTCAACGTGGATCTCCTTCGCCCTTATTTCCCACCATTATTGGACACCTCAGAAGTAGCAGAACAACTGACACCAATAGAGCTAAACCCTGACTGATTACAACATGCATCCAGTGATCTGATTGTGGACACATAGATCAAGGGCACTCGTCATCAAAGGATCCATCTTTATCGAGTCGTCAAAGCAGGGCAGCTCCTACACCAAGGCAAGTGGCTCACCTGGGGCCAAATTCAACAGAAATTTCCTTATCTAATGGAGGAACTCAACGCAATAGATATCATTTCTTCCTAAGGAGGGAGGATTGATCTAGGTGGATATCGATGGCCACCCACCTTTTCCAATTGGCTCAAATCAGTTTTTTGGCAATTTTTGGTAATTTATGATTTTTAGCAGTTTTTCACTTCTGGAGCCGTTTTGAAGCCCTAAACAATGTTTTTTGGGAAAACGGGGAGAAATATGGAGTTTCCTTCTATATAGACCCTAAACTGAATCTCCTTGAAATACCTTTCCAACGGGCTATCATACGCCTAAAATGAAGATCGTATGCAAAAGTTACGACCCCGGGAAGTGGATGTACTAACTTACCCAAAAGTGGCCCACATGACTTTTGGCGATTCATCTCCTAGGGTTAGGTTTTTGGATGTCTAGGGTTTTTGGAATTCCTATTTATTATAAAAAAAGGCCTTCAGAGCCTCATTGTAAGGATCTTCTGGCGAATGAGCGCAACCATCACATGTCTTCTCATAGATAATCCACCACCATTTCAACAAGCTTGTTTCCGCTGCATTTTACAATTTCAACTTATTTTCTTATTGAATAGAAAACCAATTTTACTGTATCTCTGTTATTTTGTGTTAAGCACCTATTAATCTGTAGTCATTTCGTTCTGCTCATAAAATCCGGAGCAGTCTTGGATACTGGGGCTGCTGTAGGCATCAAATTTATAGAGAAATAAATATCTCTCTTGGGTGGCAATCCAAATATTTCTTTAAATACATATTCAAACTCCTTTAGGACTGGATAATATTCACTACTTGGCACCTTGTCTTTAGGTGTCTCTTCCATATGTGTTGAAAATATTTGACACCCTTTTCTGAAGCTTTTCTTTAGTTGCAAGGCTGAAACTTGTCTGATGGTTACTGCTGTGGGAATTCCCGAACTATCCTCAAGTTCGCTTCCTCATCCAAGTAAGTAAATGCCTTATTATAACAATCTAGGATAGCATGATGCTTGTCCAATGAATCCATACCAATGAGGCAATCATATGAGCCCAAAGGTATGATATTCAAATCTGCTCTTGTGCCCAGTTCATTCATGTCCATTGGACATGGCTTAACCATCTCATTAGTTTTCCTTTTAGCTCGTGTTCCTAGCTGCACTAACCAAAGTTTTCCAAGCTTGCTTCTTGGCAATTGAAATTTTTCCACCATCTTAGGATCTAGACAACTATGACTAGCTCCTCAATTAAATAAAATAGTAATGGGTTGGCTATTGATATTACCTTCCACTTCAATCATATGTGATTGAAACTCAACTTGCTTGTTATCCAGAGTTGCATAAATCCTTGGTACATTTCTGCCCATGTCCTCCATTGTATCATCCTGTTGAATATTATTAACAATCCTCACTTTTTCATATCTATGAGGACAATATTGGTACACGTGGTCTCCCCCACAACCCTAACATTGAACGAGTGGCTGCCTTGGTCTTTGCCCCATTGTCTCCTTGATTTTGGGTTCTTTAGAGGCTAGTTGTCCCTGAGAATTATTTATGAAGAATGGTGGCTTGGTCCCCTTCTTCCTTTGGTCCATATTACTTTTCTTTTTGTCGTCCCACACCTTTTAGAAAGTTGGTCTTCCTCTATTTTGATAATAAATACATTTATCCCTTACAGTTTCCTCTAGTGTCTTGGAATCATCATACTATATCTTATCACTGATAAAAGATGGCAGCCCACTCAGGTACCTATGAATCTTAACTTGTTCATCCTTGATGAAAGAAACATATTTCAACAGTTCTAAAAACCTTCTTTCACACTCATCTATGGTCATACTCCCAAGCTTGAGTTCAAAGAACTCCTTTCTTTTCTTATCATAGTAATGTTTGGTCAAGTATTTCTTTTGAAAAAACCTCTTGAATTACCTCCAAGTAATATTCTTCTCAGCAATGTGTTGCAGTTGCACAACTTGGTACCACCACATTGATGCTTTTCCTTTGAGCTTATAGATGGAAATTCATCCTTATGCTTGTGACGATCATTTATTTAACTAGAATTACTTCCTCATGCCCAATAGCCAGGTCTTTGCATCCTCATCCTTCTTTTGTTCACCATCAAATGTAGAAGGCTTGATCTTATTCATCTCTCCATGTATCTCATATACCCCAAACCTCCTCTGATGCTTCCTGACAGGGTATGGACTTGAACTACCACATGCTCTCCTATTTGAATGCCTTGGGGAGTGATGGTGATGCATGTGAACACTTCTTGTTCTTCTCCTCTCATCATGAGATCTTTGACTCCCTGATTTACTTGACTCAGTCTCCTTATCGATCTTCTTCTCTATTATGTCGAAGCTCTACATTAACTTGATGTTGAAGCCTTCTTTTTGCTCATTTGCTTTCATAAGCCTCTCATTATCAGCTTTATAACTTTGGACATCCTTTTGCATAATGTTTATGGTCTCTGCCAGTTTCATTCTTTCCTCCTTGCATTCTCCATGTCCATTTGAATTTGTACCTTCATTACCCATACTGACATACATCCATATGATCTCATTTTCATAGATGTAATCCCTCTGTGAATTTTATATTGCGTCCATGCTTCTGATCTCTGTGCTGATCCTTTTCTGATCTAAATTATTTCACTCTGCAAAATGTGCAGGCAACAAGATTTGATAGACTAAATAATTTAACTAATTCATGAAAATTATGTAAAATTTTCTTCCAATAATGCATCTGAATTATTTCTTTTGATTCCTTGTGAAATTAACTTCCCAAATAATTTTTTTGGGTGGATATCTAGACTATTTTGTCCAATACATGTCCAACGTCTGCTTCCTTGATCAATTCCGAGTCTTGAGAAGAAAGTTATGGTCATTTAATATTACACATTAATTCCTTTTGCTCACCCCTCATGTAGGTGCGATTCTTAATTGTGCATAGGCATTCTTGCACATGCCCATTTGGAGTTTTGGCAGGAGATAAATTGGGTTCTTTCATAAACATAACCTGGACACTCTGGCGAGTTTTCACCCCCATATGCGCTCGAGGCTTCTAGATACATCTTGTCGAATGCTACATGTACTTTCTATGCCATCCTACTCATTCTTTTGTGCATGTATTTTAATTTTTCTACATGGATATCTTATATGGCCCAAGAGATTTCCATAGACTACTCTTGTGCCCCAATCCAATTCCAGAGAAGGATGTTATGGCCCCCAAAATTTAACTGGGTCTTAAAATTTACCCTCCATTGTTTCACTTGTAACTCCCTGATACTAACTCCATTTGACGAATGATATACACCGTTAGGAAGATACCACTAAGATATTTCATTTGATTTGAAAAAACTACACCATGGGTGCATTTCTTTTGAGTATCTAAAATCACTATTCAGGGCCTAAAAATTTCCTGAAAAAAACATAACCTGGAAAACAACGAAATTTTCCAATAATTTTCATTAATTTCCGTGAAAGATTAGCTGATTTTTGCTGACTCGTATGCTGAAAAGGAATCCCGAGTACACTTGGCACTTTACAGTGGTTCCCTGTCAGCCTCCATCCACCATGGCCTTTCCCTTTCGGTCCTTACCTCCACAAGCGCACATCAGTTTAATTGTTTTGGCTCCACAACCCTTAGCTGCCATGTGACACCTTTATATTGGGTCGCAGGGATGGGAGAGTCCCATTGCCCCATTCCACACCCATATACCTTGGCATGCAAATTTTCACATAAAATTGATCAGGAGACAAATATCTAGGTCTTCGGTGGCGATCAATGACTCCCAACGCATTTGGCTCCCCTGCCCCACCAAACTTTAACACATGAGGGAGGGCCCGAAAGACTTAACAACAATTAAGTTCGTGGAGATGTGTCATGCATTGATTAATTTCTCCCCCCCCCAACTTGTGGTTAACGCAACCACCCCAGACCCCCTCGAAATTCATATGGGGATGACATGTGTCCTGGGCTCGAGGTCCCGTCGGGTAGGGAATTGTCGCCACCGTGTACCTCTGCCACACTTGCCGCCTCTGCCACACCTGCTTATGTGTACCTTCCATCATGGAAATACATGTCACCTTCCAGCCACATCAACTGACATGTGGCCCCACGTCATGCTGATGTCAGCGTATGGAAAAATACCCAAAATTTTCCATTTTTTTTCTAATATTTCCTATTTTTCCGAAATGCCCAAAATTGCTCAATTTTGAAATTATTTTTGGGGCCACCATAGAAAATCTATAATAAAGCTTTGTTTGGTCAATTTCGGCCCTGTAACCATCAATTCAAATCCAACACCTATTCGTTGGTTTTTGCACATCAAATTCCTCATGAATTTAACCATAGAATTTGGGACTTTTGCCCCAAAACACCCAATTTCGCCATGGCGCTCCGCAACATGAAATTCGACCAATTTGTAGGCTTTAATTCACCCAATTTGAGATTAAATTTGGGAATTTTAATTCCCCGGTTTGATTCTTCCATATACCCATGAAGTTTTCCCTAATTTCACTGTAAAAATTCTGTCGAACAATTTGCAAACGAACTCTTCTTGACATTATGTCAAACCAATTGCTTCCAAACTCTGTAATTTCACTTCTGCACTCTACTAAATGGTCCATGCAAGCTCAGTGTTGAAAAATGGAGCTATGATACCACATTGTAGAATCCCCAACCACCGACTGGACTATGCCACTTAAAATTTTGAACTCTAATACTAATTTAATTCATAAAAATACTCTGTAAATGCACATATTCATACCAAATAATAACAGAAATAAAAATGCAACTTACACAGGAAAAACCCATGAAAATAAATGCAGAAATATTAACACAACACATAAATTAACACACAATTGGCAATTATCTTTGATAAAAAGAACACCAAGTATGTGTAGACCTTTCACGTTCCTCCCAACCTTAGATCACACTACTCAAAACTCTCAGCGGTAGGTCACCCCCATGCTGGAGATTAAACTCCACCTAGGAAAGGGAATTCTAACCCAAGCCAAGGTCTCCCCACAAAAATAAATCTCAGACTTAGATGCCAAATCAAGCTAACAACCTATAGTCCCTCATTCCCCACATGCCTGTCCCACTCCAGGAAGTGAGTCATTTCTATGCTCAATAGTCCTTTGGTTGCCCCACTTCCCTTCTGGGGCTTTAACAACATGCCAAACATGAAGTCTCAGAGCCCTATAGCTACAACTTGACACCTTGGGAATTAATTTCCAACAATTCTCTCACTTGGGGAGAATGCTCACGGGCCTCACGACTCGCTTATTCAATAGTCCACGGGGTTGACAACCTACCTCTTCCGCTCCAAATATTCCCAGGTACATGTACAGTAACATCAGGGTACTGATCATATCTCAGTGAGTGAAGTAATGGAGATCGAATGATAGGAAAATGAACTAAGTCCAAACTATATGTATGCATGTTCCTAACTTGACATTTGTCATGTTGGGAACTACCTTGGTCCCACTTGTCCCCATCCTTAGAACTTAGGATAAAATAAAGATCCATACTTTATACTTTAAGAAATGTTAATATAATATTCCTATGGGCTTAAGCCCCCCTAACTTAGCCCCTTTTCCTAAACTTTTAGCCCTCTTTCCCTATCTAGTTGAGTTTAGCCCCCCATACTCTTTTACATGGTTGGTGTGCAACAATGATGTGTTTTCATTAATATTTGCGTGTGATTACATATTATAATGATGGCTCACTGACCATTTTAGTATCTGGCTCTACAACCTAATAACCACACATGCACTATGGCATCAAAATACATATACACAAAGACACTCTGGCCCAAAATGTCCTGGCTCACCAACCTATGTGTTCATTTACAATTATATGTACAATTGTGGTTCGACCTAGGTGTTATCACTGAAATTTCGTCTGCACATGGTTACAAGAATTCAACATCGTCAAACAACAATGAAGTCATCCATGGATCTGAATTAACACCAAAGCATTCATAAAGGGTAAAAAACTATACAAAATAGTGAAAAATTGAAGGGCGCTATGAAGATACTGGGCGCGCGCGCACATGCGCGGAACAAGAACACAGAAATCGCGCACATGTGCATGATGCGCGACTGTTATCAAAGAAAGCCACGCACCTAAGAAACGACGCATTTATGAGAGTGGTCGGCCTCCCACCCACTTCTAGTTCAGCTCTCAAGCCGATTTGACACTCAAATCTGGACTGGATTCGACTGGATGGCTGGTCAAAGACCTAGAAATGTCCTAATTAGCCTCTTTACAGACTACAAGCCAGTTGAACAATAGCTCAAAGGAACTCTATAAAAAGGCCATGGATACACTTCATTTTTCAAGGAATTCAAAGCAAAGTTATGCTGCCATTATTCTCTTGAGGACTCTATCCTTGCCAAGAGTATTTTTGCATCATTGCATTGGGCAATCCATCTCACCCCTTGAGTGGATTAGCAAAGAGTTCTTTCGCCATTTTCATTTTTATTTGTTGTAAGAAGAGCTTACTTGTGGGGGTCCAAGAGCCCTCCCTTGGAGGAAGAAGGGACTCATAGTCCCCTTGCTTCTCGATGTTTTCTTTCACTAATATCAGCCTTATCATTGGTGACATGGGTCTCATTGTTCTTTTTGTCTCTATGTCCCTATGCTTATAAATTTAGTTGTTATTTCATTTCTTAGTTTAATTCTTAGCTGTTGTTTTATATTTCTTTTTCTAACTCTTTTCCTTGTAGCTGTCCTGCTCAGCAAACCCAACTGAGCTTGGAAGCACCTCTATTTTTCTCACTAAGGTGACGAAAGAGGTGCAACAGATTGGCGACTCCACTGGGGAAAGGTAATATTTTTCCTACCCCATTTGGGTTTTTCTTGCTCTTCTTTTAGTTTGTTTAACTTGCAGGTGCACTAATCGGCCTAGGCCGACCTGCCAATCAACCAATTCCAAGTTGAATTGAGAGAAATCCATCCGGATTTTTCATTCTCGGCCGTGTGTCACATATGCATGGGTTTTTAGGCCCATAGACGCACATCGTGCGCACATGCACTTAAGTCACAACTCTTTTCTGCGCACTGCGCTTATTGACTTTTCTCTGTTCGTGCACATGCGCTCTGTGCGGCTCTGTCTCCACTGAGACCCGCGCATCTGTGCAAAAATTCACATTGTAAAGTTGTTGAGATGTGGGGAAAGCCATTTGCCTTCTTAAAAATGATTTCAAGCATGTTTTAAAGCTGCACCACACTTAGTCCCCTCATCATATAAAGGGGTTAGTCAAAAACACATAGGCACTTAGGGGGTTAAAATCAATTTCCTCTTTTGCTTTCATTTTTGCCACATGGATGGCTTGTTTTGACTCACAATATAAGTTGGAAATCATTTTTAATCACATTTAATTTGCATTGGGACTAGAAGTTGAATAAAAATCGCTTAGTATGCTCTTCTCTCGCGCCTGCAAGCGATCTTGAGAATCAGAAAAAGATTGTGAAACAATTTCATCTCCCTTAAGAACATTAAAACCTTTAGGAGAGGACAACAACCCTTTTTGGGACTCCTCTTAGTTTACTTTTTCAAACACATATTAGTATTGTAATGGGCCCATACATGCCCACGTGCTACAAAGATAGAATAGTGTTGAAATTTGCTTTCTTAGATCAAATCACTAGGGAAGTTTAAAGGTTTTGTAACGGGCCCATACATGCCCACATGATCAATCTAGGATAGT